>VYXC01010330.1:163469-251031 GCA_013397175.1 Platysteira castanea | reverse complement strand
AAGACGGAGCCGCTGCCGGCGGCGGCGGCGGGGCAGAGCGGCGGCAGGAGCGGCGGCGGCGGCCGCGGCGGCAACAAGGGCTGGCAGTACAGGTGGGCGTGAGGCGCGGTGAGGGGGTGGCGGGCCCCGAGCTGCCCCAGCGCGGGTGGGCGGTGCGGCTGCCCCGGCTGCAGCAGCGCTGGATCCCCCCGGCACCGCCGGGGCGCGGCACGGGGGACGCGGCTCCCTCTGTCCCTGTGGCGCCCGCGGACGGGCGGCTCCCGGTCTCCTCCTGTATCAGCACAAAGCTGCCGGGGGATGATGTGCCTTTGCTCCTGCCTTTCAGGTCCTCTTTTCCCCTCGCGGAAGGTGGAGACCGGTTTAAAGTTGTTGGAGGCGCTTCGCCGCTTTCCAGCCTTTTCACAAAAAGCCGAACTTTGTGCCGAGTTCTAGGTCTTCTTTAAGAACTTAATGGCAGTCATTATTTTTTTTAAATTGATGCTTTCTGTTAGTTGGTGGTAGCAAAACTGTGTGTGCACGGAGTTTCAGTCTTATCTAACTTGTTTTAAGAACGGCTGTGCTTAGCATAAATCGGGGTGATTACTCAGGTTCAGCAAGTCAGCAGAAGGGAGAAGAGAAAGCCGGAGAAGCTGAGCACACGGCGTTAGTTTGAATTATTCGCCTATGTGTTCGGGAGACCTGAGTGTTTCCATATGCTTTTTTTCCGCTGTGCTTTCTGTTTGAACACATTCGCACTCACACGCTGGTAGCGGGCTCTACAGCATCACTTGAGAGCTTTCCGAACCCCTGCTGCCGGGTCTCCCCTCCCTGGCTGGAGTTCTGCCATGTTGCTGTTGAAAGTGCTGCTGTTCTGTGAAGTTTGCACACTTCTCCTTCAAATGGAGACTCTCCAGAGCCGTCGTCTGCCAGCCCAGATGGACTGGCTTGCGTGTGGAGACCGCAGAGCCGGAGCGTGCGATGGACGGACAGAGGGACAGAGGGACACAGGGTGGCCCGGGGACACGAGCACCCAGGCCCGGGATGTGCAGGCACCGAGCGCCCGGGTGCTTTTAATAGGAGGGAACAGCTCGGTCATCGCTGAGAATATGGGTCATGAGCAATTTACTTTTCTGGTGACTAATGCCAGAAAGAGAAGTGGTGATTTCAGGGTGAGTATCTCAGGCCCTTAAGTAGGGAAGGCTAATTGTCAGGTGTAGCTATCGGCTGTTTTAACCACTGTTCCCAGTTGCTTTTTAAACTTTTTAAAAAAAAACTCTGGATTCAAGTAGAATTGAATTTTCTAATGAAAATTGCTGTTTCTGTAACCAAGCACACTCTTACTGTCCATATGTTTTGCATGTGAAACACAGGAGTTAGTTTATGCAATCAAAATTGAAATGTTTTATATTTTTATGTGGAATTGGAGGCAGTAGAAGGGATGAGAAGCCGGATTTGCCTGGGTGGTTTTTTAACTATGCTATGTCTGGGATGGTGGTCAGTGCTGTCCAGTAAAATTCCACTTTTAAAAATTATCCATCCAACTATTTTGTTTTTTTTTTCAGTGTTGTGGCTTGTATGACAAAAATTGGACTGACCCTGAGTGTTAGCCATTTTGTGGCTTGACAGCTCTAAGTGAGACCTGTCCTTATTATTCCTTGTAGCTATCAAGATCTTGTTTAATTTGCTCTAAAACTCTGGTGCCATTTTTCTTTTTCATTCTAGATTATTTGGAGAAATTTAATGTACTTATTCTATTATTGTCGACACTTGAGATACCTCACTGTTAATCTCTGCTCTGTTGGGAATCAATTATTTACTCCTATATTTGTCTCTATATCTAATTACCCACAAAATATCACCTTTCCCCTGTCTCCCTAGGAAACCCTCCTGAACAAGATGCTGTAGCTTAGTTTTCACTTTGTGAATTCCTTCTGTGCTAAAATGTATTTGACAAAAGACAAACTCCCCAGTGGTAAATCAGTGTCTAACATATGGGTTTTAGAAACAGATTTTCTGGGAACTTTTGGTGGAAGTTTGATCTTTGACTTTCCTAGCACAGAGTGTGAGCAGCGTGTAGTCCCACAGATTGGCAGAAATAGGGTCCTGAAGTACTTGCTCTGCATAGACCACATCTGGTGCAGAAGTTTAGCTCACTGTTGGGTGAAACATCTGGTCAAAACAGCTCTAGCAGAGTTGTCAGACAGTGGGACAACAGGTACTTGATACTTGAATGCTCCAAGTAGGAAATTAAGATCGTGGATAAAAAAATAAACCTCCAAGACTACTGGAACCTGAAATGCTGAAAACTGAACCTCTCAAAGAGGTGCAAGGTCACACATCCTTGGCGTAAAGTGAGTATTTAGAAAATAAAAAATGAAGCAGGAAGTCTGACTTTTTATTTCTGTAGGGGAGTAATAGGGAGATTTTTAAGATCAGATATTTATCATAGTGGAGAAGAGACAACCAGAGGCTGCCAGACACTTCAGATGATGTTGAGATACAGCTGAATCTCCTGTCAGACTTCCTGCTTGTAGCCTGTGTGCTGGTGAGTTTAGGCAGCCAGTGTAGCAGCGCCTCTTCTGATATTTGTAAAGGATTGGTTTCTTCTGAGGGTAGGACGATTTTATTTTTTTTACTTAATAGAAGTTAAGAGTTCTTGAGAAACTGCTCTTCTAGCCATCTGACAGGGAATGATCTTGTTTTCTTGTGAGTGTATTATCAGGTCAGACTGTGTCTGAGAATGACCAACTGTTGGCTTAATTTTCCTCACTGGGGTCAGGAACAGCCTGAATGTTAACTTGCATTTGAGTAGATAAAGAGAGCCTCAGAGGCTGTGCTGCACACTAAATTCTTTAACTCTGTCTTCATTTAGGAAAACAGTTACCAGGAGGTTAGACTTCTGAATAACTTCAGATTATTAAAAGATTACTTGATAAAGTCATTTAAGATTGTAACATTTTCTTTATTTTCAGCAGTAACCAAGCTGGGAAGTAAGTACAGCTTTACTCATAATAAGAATTACTTGCACTCAGCAATTCTGCCTTAACTCATGACCATCTTCATTTGGTTTTTGCCTTGCTCTGGGTTATATGAACAAGAGTGGTTTCAAAGTAATGAGAGAAAGAAGACAGGTTGGGCAGGTACTTCTGTGACATGTGATTTGTGGCATAAAAAATTCACAACCAGAAAGCAGAATCTGTGTCTATGAGCTGAGTGGAGAGCTGATCAGAATATGTGCCAGAGAAGTGTAACAAGTCTTGTCAGCCTGGCTAGAGGGGCTTTCAGATAATTTTGAGAGAAGTGACTTGCAATCACTGGCTCTTATTTATCTACAAAATGAAGTGCTCAAAGCACTGTGGTTGACTAGAGAAACTAAATTGTCTTTCCCAATTGGAGACATGCTAATGTGCTGTCCTCTTGTTTTTCTTAGTGGTTCTGCTCTCGAACACATAAATCAGTTCAGCTGCTATTAAAAGTATTCCCAGCATTTCTTCCCCTGCTGGTAGAAATACATGTAAAATGTTCATGAATTTCCCAAATGATTGCTGACTTTGAAGCTTACAAGTTATATTTCAAAACCTATTTGCTTTTTCAGTTCTGCTTGTATTTTTGTAGATTGCTGCCTTTCTGCTTATTTCTCAAGTGGTTTTAGCATCTCTTCACTATGGATTTAGCCATATACAGTTATAAAATGCTACAGATTGTGTCTTTTGCTCTTTGCTTGAGGAAGTGAGTTACCTTTCATTAGCTGTTCCTGAGAGTTTACCTGGGTGCTGCAGGGTTACTCCCAGTTGTCAGTTACTATAGAAAACCATTTGGATGAAAGTAGCTTCAAGGAGGAAACTTCCTAGACTGATAGTATTTTTTTTTTCACTTTTTGTTTTTCCTTGCTAGGTGTGACAATGGCCAGTAAGAAGGTTCCTCATGCTGGGTGGCTTCTGCTTGTCATTAATTAGTTTATTAAGTTAAGACAGATTCTGTTGCAGAATTACTCCGTGTGGCTTTGGGCTGGAGTAAGAGGCTGAGAAGAAGAGCAGAGGGAGTTTTGCCAAAGGGTAACACTAAACATTTTTTGGTATCAAATGCAAATGGATAACAAGTTTTAAACAAGTGAAATGGTTGCCAGTCTTCTTTTGTGGGTTTTAGAGATTTTTCAGTTGACACTATGCAAATATCTTCATAAATACTAAAAAAAGGTAGTAAACAGTTACTGACCTTAATTCAATCCTCCTGTGTTTGAGCAGGCCAGCATGTGACAATGTAGCAGAAGAACTGGTAACTGGAGCACATGAATATATTGTAATTCTGCATTTTGAGATGACCGTGAGCACTTTTTCATAAAATGATCCAATAGGAAATGTGTTTTAAAGGCAATGCTCTTTTCTAGTTTGATCCCAGTTACCATCGAGGATGACTAACAATGCTTTGCACATCAAACACGTAGAAGCAAAGCACGTGAAACTGAGCTAGGCTGTGATAAGTGTTTGATTTTCATTCGTGCTATCTTCCAAAAATGATCTAAGTAGCAGTAGTAAAGGGAAGTGTCTTGAAACTGATAGAATACTGATCCTTGTGTTGGGGGTGTCCCAGTGTCAGTGTTAGTTGCAAGAAGATAATACTGAGTATTCCCAGTTTCTGGTCACATTCCAAGAAGTGTTTGATCTTGGGAGGATAAACTTCATCTGTTTGGTCTTCACAGCTGGAACCAGCTTGGTAGGAACAGATGCAGGAGGTAATGGCAGCTCAGTGTCCAACAACACTTGCAAACCTCTCCCTTGCTGGTTCTCTGTTCTTGTCCGGGCATCAAATCCTTGCTTAGGCTGCAGTAGAGTGGTGTGAGCTGACCTAAACAGCTGGCTCCTGAGAGCTGGCCAGAATTTAAGCTACACTCCCTGCTGCTTGATAAGTAGAAGGAACGTCCCAAACCTTCATGTAAATGTTAGTGTCATCCGAGGACAGTTCTCCCTAAAGCTGGTACCCGTAGTGCTTCCTTTTTATTACCCATCTCCCTTGTTCTGGATTTTCTTTTTGCGTTGCTTGAAACAGTATTCTTTGGGATTCTAGGTGAAATTTGTGTATATTTGCTGGAATCAGTAGCTGTAACTCCCTTCTTTGTGATACACAGCTGCAGAGGGAGAGAGAGGCTGTAATTTAGTGGTGTCACTCCTGGGTGGGAGGTCTGGCAAGGGCTGCTCCTGTTTTGATTTCCCCCTGCTCTTGCAGCCCACCTCACTTCCACGGTATCCCACTGTCGTAAGAACCTGCTGGCACTGTCATATTGAGGTGCCAAGGGAGATGATGTTTGTGCTGGCATCTTTTGGGTTGGCTAGTGGCTCTAATGCCAAGCCTGTGTCAAAGGGAGTCCTGATCTTCCTTGCTTCTGTTTCTGGTGATGCGTGGAGATACCTCAGGAGTGTGTGACATTCAGAAAGCCCACGCTGCTGACTTTCTGACTTGTTGCTGGTCTTTTGAGATGTGACATGAGGTGCTGAAAAGATGATTTTCTCAAGTGGTTGCTGTGAAATTCAAAATGTATTTCTGCAATTTTTGTGTTCCTTTTTATTACTAGAAATCAGATTAGAAGCACTGTCACATTTGTTTGATGTGCTGGAGGGAACTGGCTGAAAAACCTGGTGCCTGAATTTCTTTATCCTCATTTGACTTTTTGCTTAAAGAGTATATCACGCTCCTAACACTAATTTAGAAATTCTGCACTTCACATAATTTGCTCATTAGAATAGACAAGAAGCTCATATTTAAAATGATCAACCATTTACATCCATCTCAGGATGCATTCTATGTTATTAAAATATTAAGGTCATCCTTTACCAAACTGATTTTACAGTTGCTAAAGCCTCAGGCACTTCTCAAAAGGCAGGTGAGCCCTTTGTGTTCACACATGTATTTAAACTTGGAACATTGGTCTTGGAGCAGATGTGTCGTAAATTAAGAGAAGTAAATTTTGGTGTGAGGGGTAGTAAGTGGATACAGTTGGGGAAACAGGTTTGGTAATTGAAACAGGAGCTTCACGTTGACTGATGTTCCAGTAGGGAGTGTGAGCCCAATTCCTGAGCTGGGTGACAAGGTCTGGGTTCCCTTCTCAGTGCTGCAGCTCCTCAGTGAGTGACTATCAAGAGCTGTGTCCCTCTCTTGCTTCTCAGAGCCCCTCTCCATGTTGGACAGACAAGGGTGTCACATGTCACTGGTTCTGGCACCCAGTGTACTTATGTTTGTAGTGGGATGTTCATTTAGAGTGCAAATTAAGCTAAAATGAGGAAGCACCAACTTTTGCGTAGTGTCTAAATATTAAATAATTTGTGCTGTCCGTGGAATAGATTTCTGCTGGAGGTAATGGCTGTAACAAATGTCTATTCTTCACTAAATGCAAAGCATATTTTTCAACTTCACCTTTTCTAATGTAATTATGTAGCAATGAGTTAATTAATGGAGTACAACATTAACATCCTGCTCTGCCACACACATTCTCTCCCCAGAGAGAAGATGAAAAACAAACTGCATGTACCTGACCTAATCACATTGCTTCATGCAGAAGCAGAAAGCACCAGCTGCTGCTGTTATGTTACTCTGGGAAGGTTCCTGTGCTGTCCTCATCATCCTGTGAAAATTAAGGCCCAAGTGCAGTGACCCCTGTTTATACAGACCTTGCCTTGACGTGCCCTCTGAGCACCTGCCAGTGCTGCTGAATTCTTGTAGGGGATTGCTGCCTGCTGGCAATGCTGCCAGACAACTTTCTTCTTAGGGTGCTTTCAAAGCTTGTACCTTTTCAGAGTTTCTCTCCTGTGTGTTTAATGCAGAAATGGGAGGGGAGGGCAGGTTGAAGTTGGGTAGGAGAAATGCTGTTTCTTTGTGTGTGTTAAGCTGCCAATCTTGTATTTGACAGCCTGCTTTGGAGCTTTCTGCCATGGGTAAGCATTTTTAATTTTTGCTTTCAGTTGTAAATTCCGGAATTTTCAAGGAGGGTGGAAATCTTTAAAATCTTGGTAAATGTTTAGGTATTGTTAAATTAGTTTCCCAAAGAACCTGGTTTGCTCTGAGAAAATTGGTGGCTTTCATTGCATGGAGATGTATCAGAAAGCACAAGATTTGCTGGGCAGAGCTGCAGGATGCTGTATAAAGGAGCTGGTTTCTGACCCTGGCTCTGACTTCCTTTGTGGCAATAGTCATATATTACTCAAACTCCTTTTCCCTCGTGATCACTACCCACGTTCGTCTTTTTCTTGGAGGGCTGGTTTTGGAACAGTTGGCTCTGATTTTGCAAAAATTCTGCAGGGTCACAGTTGCAGCTGAAATCTGAAGAAACCACGATTTGAATGTATGAATAAAATGAAATAAAATAAAAATTGGACTGCATCTCTCTCAAAATTAGAGAGGCAGAAAATTCATTGTGCCTCAATTCCCTGTATGCAAATGGAATGAAAATGTTTTTGTCCTCTTACTGTTCAGTACATGACTCCTTCATAAATGTCCATAGCAAGCACAAGAAAACCACGAGGCAACTCATTATTAGAGCATGAGTGCCAAATGAATAATACCTCATACTCATTGCACAATGAAAAGGAGCACTTCTGAATTTCTTGTCTGGGAATCACTGTTGCCTTAAAACAACAAGAAAGTAGTCCTGCTCTCTTTATATATGGTCATAACCATAGGTGGTTAACGTGTGTGCTTTCTTATTTAGAATTTAAATCTTCCTGGTGTCTTATGCCTCAATTTTAATGTAAGAATATTTTTGCCTAATTTCTCTGTGTCCAAGATGTATAGAATGATTTGGGTTAAGATGGACCTGTGGGAAATCTCTAATCCAGCCTCCTGCTCAAAGCTTCAGCGTTAGAAGATGTCATTCAGGGCTGCTGAATTGCACTACTTTTAATTGTTTGCCAACTAGATTTCAAACTATTGGCCATTGCTTCATGAGTCTGGTGGTTCACACAGGTTTTTGCTTGTATTTACGAATATTTAAATAATGTCAATTGACAGTAGCCACTTTAAGTATATTCTTACTTGAAAGATGCTAATAATTATTATCCTCAGTATTTAACCTGAAATGTTGCAAAAAATGTTTCAGAATTAATTAAAAAGCAGGAGACTTATCTGAGGTAGCTGATCAGGATTTTGTTAACAGTGATGTGTGAAACTGCATTATGGTGTGCTAATGTAAACTGGTAACATAAATCGTAGCAAAGCTGCAGGCAACCTCTCCAGAGACATTAAGGGGAGAGTTCAGACCTTTTGGGGTGCTTGTTTTTGTATGTTCCAGCTCTAAAATGTTGTTGGCTAAATCTACAGTTTGTTTTCCATTGATATCATTGCAGCAAAATCTGCCGGGCTGGCTACTGACTCCTTTGTGCAGCTTCAGTTCTGTTCTGCTGATGCAAATCCACAAATAAATTGTCTGTGAGTGGAGTTCTTGCTGACTTGAGGTGTTCACCTGTGTGTGAGACAGATTGCTGAGCTGAATGTCACTGCAGTTTTTTCAAGGCAGATGTATTGTGAGAGCTGGAGAGCTCTGTAAATGATAAAGTGGTTAAATAATCAGTTTACGTGAGAACAGTGTTTTGCTGCTCGTTAAATATTGTCTCTCTTCTTCTACTTGCTACACTGCAAAAGTGTTACAGTAGTTTCGTTTGTGTCTAATTGACCTGTGCCATTAATGCTCAAAAGAGGAGAATGGAACACAAATTTAGTTAAGATTTTTTTTTTTTTTTTAAAAAAAAACCCTGTTAGCTTGATTTATCATTCCCCTTGCAAACTAGTGTTGCTAGAGCTTGAGGTGCCTACACAACTGCTGTGTTGAGAGCAGGGGTTGGGGAGGGTGGGCCTTGGGAGAGCCCTTCACACCTGGGGTAGGGAGGCCGGGCTGTATCACGCTGGAATCATGGACATGGCTCATTTTGGCTCTGCCACATCTTTTCTTTGTGGCAAGCCTGTGCTGCTCTTCCAGTGCTTGTCTGTACTCCCAAGGATTTACAGGAGTGCATGTGCAGAGACGTTTTTATATCTAATGAGGGGGTGTGTGTTGCTAGCATATTTGGAGCCAAGTGGTGTTCTGAAGTACCCTCAGGGTCTACTGTTGATATTCTTGTCATGGTGTTGGACCTCTTTTCCTTGCACTTGTTCTCGGTTTCTAAATTTTTAACTGAGTAGTCAAACACGAGCTGAAGAGCAGGAGCTTTGCTGCCGCTTCACAGTTGGCTGTAGGTCACTGCTGGTGAGTTGCACAGCAAGGATAGTTTTTTTTCCTTTCTTCCAGAAGCTGTTTGGAAAAGCAGAGGTAATTTATTGATGTAGATACTCTGTTAGCATCTGGTGCTTCTGCCTTACCTTGTTGGGTTTCCTGGGGAGCCTGCTCCTGCACTACAGAGCTGTGGGATTGGAGTGTGCTTAACTTGATGGTGGTTTCTTGCAGCTGCAGAAGTTATGCCTGAAGTGTTCAGTGCTGACATAGCTGTTTGGATTTTTTTTCCCCTTTCTCTTCTCCACTGCCTAGCCCTCCATGTAAGGGAAAGGGTAATCAGTGCACTGTAGAGAAGCACTTTGCAGTGCCCAGTGAAGAAAAAGCAAGCCATGGCCAACAGTGAACCTGTGGGCAAATAGAGATGAACAAGTTCAGTGAAAATGGTCGCTGCTTTTTCCAAACTGTGTAGTTGAAATCACTCATTGGTGTGCACTCTTACAATCCTCATATCTTTATTTTCTTTTTCTTTACGCTTTGCTGGCTTTTAATATGAAGACAGTCTCTTTCACCAGGGGTTTGCATCTTGCCGTGAGCTCATTAGAAAGGAGTGTCTTTCCATGCTTTCCTTGGAAAGGATCCCAGGGCACTGTCACAACGGTGGTGGCAGCTCTGGAGGCTGAATCCCCCTTCAGGAGCCCTCCCTGACGTCTTCATAGGCTCCAGACTCCTGGTCATCCTTCCTGCTGGCAGCAAATCCACACATACTCAGCTGCTGCTTGAAGTCAGGCCTTACGCAAGTCCGTGGGGAAGCCTTTGGCCACAGCGTTTGCTCTTCAGACAGCTGTTGGGTCTTCAGAGACTTGGCTGCTCAAAGCATCCCACGTGGTGCTGTCTGGGTCCCAGCAAAATTAAAATCATCTGAAGGGCAGTCTTGAAACTGTTCTGTACGAGTGTAATTTTGTGCCACTGCTAGCGGTGGGGTTTTTTTGGGTGGGGCTTTCACGGAGACCTACACATGAGGGGTGTGAAAAAAGAGTGGCGAAGCCTTTTGCGTTGCTGCCACTTCTCAGAGGAAATGTCGGCCCAGCACGTGTGAGGTGTGAGCCTGGGTGTCTTGGCAGAAGCTCCTGAGGACGTCATTAGGGGACTACTGTTCCTCAGGATCTGCGTCCAAGGCTCGGGTGCTGCACATAAACAGGATACAGGGGAATTTGGCCTGATTGTCACTGTCTTCTTTCTTCCCCGGGACAGGAGACCACCCTGCAAAGGCACTGACAGCTGCTGCAACTTAGGAAAGGACAAGTGAAACTAGAGAAGGATAAATAAGCTAACAGTGATCCTTTGTCAATCTTTTATTCCTATTGTTTTTTAGTAGCACGTAGATAAGTAGAAATCTGGCTTGTGGTAAACATCTTTGATGTAGGGGAGGGATAATTTTGTGGGAAGAATGTGAACTGATATGTAATTGTTCACAGACAGCTGTCATTTGCTTGCATGGACAGTTTCAGTCCATCTCACAATATTTATAAACTAAAAAATTGTGATGAATGGACAGTCAATTTCAATGCCGTTTAGCCTTTGGGAAAAAAACCCAGGTTTTGGGAGGTGGTAGATGTGCTGGGCTGGAGTTCAGATCTTGTATCATGTGTTCTGCATAATTTTTTTCTGGATTGTGATTTGTATAGTATCTTCACTTAAAGTAGTCAAAGTTAAAATCATTTTTTCTTCTATGTCCTTAAGACTGATGTCTGTTGCAACATTTCCTTTCTTCGACAGGACATGTGAATTTCGACAGAAACAGGGCCTTTAGGGATTGTTGACTCATTGTTGCTGAGCTGTTGCTATTCCTTTGACAATCTGAGACTGTGGTGAGCATTTTAAATAGCAACAACAGCATCTTGGCTATGGAAAGACACACGTACCCATAGGTACAAGTACGTGCACGTAGGCAGCAGTGTGAATGCAGAGGGATTCTGAAAATCAGGAACGATCCCAAGGGAGCCAGGCCTCACTGTCAGTGTTAAATTGCTCAGTGCTTTGTGTCAAATTCGCTTCTGAAATCTGTTTTCTAGAAGTCAAAAACACCGACGTGGGAAATTTTGGAGGCTTTTTGAAGTACACTGGTGATTTTGAGATAGGTTTTGCCAGCACTGTTTCCAGTGAAACAGTAAGGGCTTACTCGTATTTTATGAACTGTGGTTATCTGTGAGCAGAGCCAGTGCTTGAACCTCAACCTCTTGTTCAAATCTACCATTTTACAAATTTTCTGTAGTGCTCTGTAGGACTTGGCTGTTAATTCCATACTAGTGAAACATTACTTGGTTTTCTGTGGGTTGGGTTTGGTTTTGTTTTTGGTTTGGTTTTTTTTATGTTAACTGCCTTACATCACTTCTTTAGCAACAACAGATATCTTGGTTTAACTCTTGCTGTGGAGGCACTAATCTTAAAATTCTTGAAGAAATGTTTAGTTACAATCCATGGCCTTGTTCATAAATAATACTGAGAGTATTTTTCTGTATTCATACATGCCGAAGAAGATTAGGAGGTTAATTGTAGTTCTGTCATGAGCTTATGTACAGTTACAGAATTTAATTTTTGTGAATTGCAATTTGCAGAGTGGGTTTAGATTTCTTTAGTGTATATAATTTTCACTTATTTAAAAATACACCTTAGTTCAAATGTTGAAAACTTAGTTCTCAGTCACTTTCTCAGACTTCCACGGGGTGCTGTATTCAAAGCCTTTCAGTTGAACCTTCCAAATTTTGGACTGATGAGGCTAGAGATACAAATTACTGAAGAGGAGGATTTGGAAAAGTTTGGGTCTAGACAAAGTGAAAATCTAAGTGGAAAGGAACACGCAGATGACGGCAAAATGTGATGGTCATTGGATGTGGCACTACATCACCAGAAGAGCTGCACTCACTTCTATAGTGCCTTCTTCTGGATTGACAAAATCAGCTATTTCATCTGTCACACCCCCCCAAAAAAAAAGGTCAAATTATTTTAATCAAAGGCCATGTAATTTACCCTTGTCAGAATGGACTTCTATAGGTCATACACATAGGCCTGCTGCATTCACTGCAGTCTGAACTTACCTTTCTGGTTTTTCTTGGGTCCTGTGAAAGGTGCCTGTGATTCAAGCACATTCGTTAATGGGAGAGTGCAGTGGCTGTACCTGGATGTGCAGGGCTATGTGCAGTGTCTCACTGAAAGGCAAGGGTGAAGCTTGCATTCACTAGAGCTGAAAAACAATTAGCTGTGACTAGGGACAATTTTCAGATGATTAAAACCCAAGCTCATACATTTTTATGACTATGCAATCTCCTAATTTTCAGCTAAATTAAGGCAGTGAGCAAGTCTAAACTGTACTTCCCGTGTATGCCAATAATAACAAATGAGAGGCGTCTGCAGAGGATGAGTTTGATTATGTCTCCTTTGGCTTCGCTGTACATTTAAAATATATGACACCCTCTGCTCTCCTTGGTTTTATTTTTGTCTGTAGTACCACTTAATGAGCTATTAGAAATTAAATTCCTAGATAGTCCTGCTGGCTGCTCTCCATTGCAGGATATTACTGCAATACTGATTGCTGCTGTAATATCTAGAACACATATTTTTGCATTTAAAAGTAACATTAAAAATCAGCAGCTTGGTTTTTTCCTTCGAGAAGTGTACATTCTAGTATCCCTTGTTTGTGTTGTATCACTGAATGGCAGTGATTTACTCCGTGGCTGTTTTCATTAGTGTCATCCTAAATGGCTTCCTTTAGGATGAAACAGTGTAACATGTTATATTTATCAAACTGTCAGATTTCTAATTAATCTGGTGGTACTGTCTGTAAATGAAGTGTAGGCAGCAGCTTCAGCTGTTATTTGGAATTTACCCCAGTACTTAGCCCAACTATGTTTGCAACCAAAACCCACTGATGGAGATGATCCCTTGGCTCTCACAGTCCTGTTTTCCCCTAAATTCCCCTTTTGCTGACATGGGCCTGCCTTGTCCATTTAACAACCAAGACAGGTTGCTGCTGCTCCAATGGATTCTGAATAATTTCATTCAATCTTCAACATACTACAACCTACAGAAATTTTTATTTAAAATCTAAATAAGATTAGGCACAAATTTCTTTGGAAGAAGCAAATAGTGTCTGATATTTGGGTCATTGTTTCAATACTTCATTGGAATAATAGGAACTTTTTTCTCATGCTGGACCTGAATTGTCTATCAAGAGTGTGTTCTTCAGTGTAGGATTATGCCCTACTGTAAGAGGTGAGGGCATTGAGGTGACATTTCTAGATTTATGGGAATATACAGCATGAAGTGGGTCTTTAAACCGTGGTCTTAAAATGAGTAATTTGTAGCCATAGTACTTGTAAGCCTTATTTAGGGCAATTGATTTTCAGAAATGGTAATGTATTTTGCTTATAGTGATATTAAGTCTCCGTGCCAAATGTCTTTGATGGGTTCTCATTTTTGGTGGGTGTTGCAAGTCGAATCTTTGAAGGAGAAACTACTGGATTTTCCTGTCAGTCCAGAGGAGGAGATGTTCTGGCTTCTGGTTTAGATTTCAGAATATGTTGATGTGAGCTGCACTTGCACGTTGTGTTCTGTAGAACATCTGTTCAGCAGCATGACTCTGCAGGGGGAGGAGTGCTGGACATGAGGGATTAAAAACACCACCCTGATGTAGGAGTAGCTACAAAGTGTTTAGGTTGGTGGCTGTGATCAAGGGTCTGTTGATAAGCTAGTGAAAGTTAATTTTGTTCAGGAGTACAAAGGTTGTTTTGAAGAGAGAGCAGGAGCCAGAAGCAGCGTGGATATTAAGTCTTTACTTACCTGAAACTTGTAAAAATATGTCCAAAAGTGCCTATTGAATTGGTGCAGCTAATTATGGTTTCAAATTATTTGAAATTCACTAAGTCTGGTTAAATTGTTGTAAGAAATCTATTTTAGGAACAAGGCTGGAAAGCTACTTTAAAGTGTAACTTTATTAAATTGATAGTGCCCTTCTAAAAATGAAGATGAAAATTCATCTCCCGAGAATAGATAAAGATGGTCAGAAGATGAGAAGATCTAAAATGTGTTTGGTATGATCTGATTGCTTTTCTCTCTTTTTTGGTAGCGATCACATGGAAAATATTTATGGCTACTTAATGAAATACACCAATCTTGTCACTGGTTGGCAATATCGGTAAGTCTTTTATGGTGCTTTTTAGTAATGTTGGTCTCTGCAGCATCCAGATGAACATGTTTCAGATTTTGTTGATAATACTTAGATTTCCCTTTTTCTAGTAGGCAGACTTTATGCAAGCATCTTATGCTTTTCTCAATATAGATTAAGCTAATATGTAGATGAATAATGTTTGTATTAAGGCATGAATATAAAAAAGGCATAGGCAATATAAAGCAGTTAACTCATTTGATGGCTTACAGCTATGTTTGTGTAAAAAGCATTAGGTTTTTTCTCCTTCTCCATTAAAAAATATTGTCTTTGTGTTTTCTGCAAGTCTTCACCTTTATGCCAAATATTGCTATCACTTAAAAAAATTAAGATTTCATTACTGTAAATTCAAACTCAAGCAGGCTTTTCCCTTTAGTTCCCCAGGAACTGTCTTCCTTGGAATAACTTTATTTTCTGTGTCAGGTGAAATTCTCTGGTGAGGTTTTTTGTTTGATGCTGTTCCTAGAGCAGCACAGTGCAACCAAATTAAAGTTGGAGAGACAAGTCCTCAGTGTACCACCCTGTGCTGCCCCTGGCATGGAGTGACTCGTGTCAATATACTCATCATCAAACTCAAGGGAAAGTTGAAACATAATGTCCACTTCCATTAAAAAAAAAAAAAAAATCTGAAATTGCTTCAGTTTCATGGTTTTGCATCTCTTTTGTACCTGGGGCTTTATGTATGCAGTTTAAGGATTTATTAAGCCTTAATGGTTCAGGGTATAATTTTTGATTCCCAAAATCTTGTGATAGTGTTCTTCTGTGGGCGTGTTGTTCTGTTGTGCAAGCCCTGCTCTCTGAGAAAAAAAATGCCAAGAAATTAGTTTTTGTGCCATCTTGGGGACATAATTCACGTGTTTGGGGTTGTCCTGACACAAATCTTTTAGTCCCAATCCCATCTGTGCCAACTTGTAATGAAAGCATTGACTTCTCCCAGTACCACCACCTACACAAAAAAAAAAGAAAAAAAGGAAAAGGAGCTGGTTTTATTTAGTGTATTTGCTTTGTTATCCTTGCAGGTTTTTTGTGTTAAACAACGATGCTGGCCTGCTGGAGTACTTTGTGAATGAGCAGTCTAGACATCTGAAGCCCAGAGGGACCCTGCAGCTGGCTGGAGCTGTCATTTCCCCCAGCGATGAAGACTCTCACACCTTCACCGTCAATGCTGCCAGCGGGGAGCAGTATAAACTAAGAGGTAGGACCTGGATTCTTGGACAGGAGATCCTTCCACTAGAGGACAGTCCTGGCTCTCAGCCAGGGCCTGGGCTTGGCTGCAGGGCCAAAGCGAGAGAACCTGGTTGGAAAATTGCTGCCATGAAAATTATGTGCAAAACTTCCACCATTGAGCTAGAAACAGTCTGTACTTACGGGTAGTTCCATAACGTTTGGGTTTGATGACCTTCAGAAGACTGTGAACTTCATATGTGTAGAATGGGGTTTAATCTTCATGTGTAGTGTCCTTAAATTGTACTTTGGATTGTGTACTTTAATTGTACTTTGAATTGTGATTCAAAGTTTTCTAAATGGTTGTGGGTGGCAATACTGTGGTGATGCTCACAGAGAACGTAGTTATTCCTAACATTTGGTTTGTTAGCCACCTTAGGGTGGTTATAAAAGCCCATTCTCCGATTTTGTAGGCTGCAGAAATGTAGGCTAATAACTTTGAGTATCTCTTCCCTTGAAGACTTACTGTAATTTTCTAATTTGGAGTACCTTACTCTTATTCCAGGAAAACATTTCATGTTGTTAGATTACAATATTTGTGAGGGCAGTTATGGTTTGCTGATATTTTAAAATTAATTTTGTGATACAAAAAGTAGCATAAAGAAAGAAAAAAGTATATACTATTTACGTTGAACTTGATTTAATGTTATAGTTATTACAGGCAAACGAGTTTTAGATTAAAAATAAATTACTTTGCACTGTTAAAGTCTTGTGCTTTTAAAGAATTAAGCAGCCTTTTTTGCCCATACTTTAAAATGTCTTTATTAACAGAATCCTTTTGGTTTGCTTTTATTAGCTACCGATGCTAAAGAGCGACAGCACTGGGTTAGCAGGCTGCAGATATGCACACAGCATCACACAGAAGCTATTGGAAAGGTATGACTGCTCTCATGGGCAAAAATCATTTAGGCTGATGGTAGAAATAGTTGCAAATACAACTTCAGTGTTATTAAAGCCCTTCCATTTTGAGAACTTTACTTTTTTTTTTCTTTTTTTTCTGCTTTTTTTTTTTAACCCCTTATTTTTTTTCTAAAAACCACTCAGCAGCCCACAGATAAGTTTAGGATGAATTCCCAGGTTTGAGGAGCAAGTCCTCAACACTGCATCTGAGAACTGTTGTTTCCATTTGCTAACCAGGTGGTGGGTATGCATATAGTGTGTTTTATAGAACCTCCTGGTTGCCATAACACCTGTTCTGATACCTGATTAAAATCTTGTTTAAAGTTACAATCAACGTCTTGTAGCTGGCTTTGTTGTAAGAGATAAGTGGAATTAATAGCTCTAAACACAATTCCCTTCTCTTAAATGTCAGCTCTATCCTTGCAGAATCTGTTAGGAGTCAGTTTCCAGTACTGTTGCAAATCAAGGACTGATCTTCAAGTGAGAGAAGTGATACTTACTGATCAGTCTCATTTCAAAGATTGTTCTTAATTAGACTATAAAACAGGGCAGGTAGAAGCAGACAGTGCAAAATATTTAGCAGTTGCTACTAATGCATTATTAGGACTTTGCCATCTTTCCTTACTCTATAAAAAATTAAACTGTTCTGCTGTATCTTTCACATTAGAACATTTGCTGGTTATTAGAATTAATTGTAAATGTTTCTCAATATGCTTATTTATTCACTAGAACAACCCTCCTCTGAAATCTCGCAGCTTCTCTCTTGCATCCCAAGGAAGTGCCAACTCTCCTGGTGTGCAGAGAAGACCCAGTCAAAATGCAGTTTCCTTCTTCAATGTTGGACATCACAGATTGCCAACTGGAAAAAGAGTTCCCATTATGCAGCCAGATCACCTTGTAGATGTTAGAGAGGTTATAATGCTTTAAATTACCTTGCTGGTTTTTTTGCCAGAGCTGTGATGTTATTTGTAATGCTGTTCTTAGTTGGGTGAATTGTCAGTAGCATGTCCTGAGCTATTATTGCAGAGCTGTGTGAGGATAAGTAACTTACCCTGGCTAATTGTAGAAGTACATGGTGTATATTCTGTGATTTTTGCACTCTGCAGTAGTATCCTGATGCTGAAGGTAGAACCGTGTTCTCATCCTTGCAAGCCGTAGCACTACAGGTGACAAGGGAATATCCTTAAGGAATATAACATCACATACTATGATACTGTTATTTTTCTTCCCATATCAAGCTCTAGAAGAACTGACTAAGCTGTGCTTGTATCCCTTATGACTAAGGAGAAGTCGGTCTTGATTGTATTTCAGAATGCTAATGCCACTTTCTGGTATGCTGATTCATTTAGACAAATTGTCTAGGGATGGATGTGACTGAACAGAGAGCAGTTCAGAAGCCTGCTTTTTTTTCACTACATTTTCAGGTGTAGTGTATTTTGGGAGAAAAACACAGAAATAATTACCTTTCCATGTTGACTGACAGAACAGACTGACTACTGATTGATTTTAACTTGTGAATATTTCCAGGGTGGATCTTGCCTATTTAAAGATAGTACATTGCAAACCTGTGTTACTTAGTGGTAGTATTGATATTAACAAGTATTTAAATGTTAACTGTAATTAATGTGGTGTGATACATTTCTTGGCAAAAACAAGTTTCCAGTGGAGGACTTTTTAGTTTTGCAAATAAAGATATAGGAAGTGTGAATAGCTAGAATTTGAGCTTAAACAAACTGGCATAGAAGACTGCTCTGTATTGTGAGCCTCATTAACCTTAAAATATGTGGCTGAGCGCTGTGGTAAGTTCCCAGGTAAATGGGTGTTGCAGATACTTTCACTGGTGTGGCATGCTGTCATTGTTCCTTGATTTATATCAGGTACTGAGGTGTAATTATTCAGTAGTTTACACCAGGTGACTGCCTCTTTAAACCTTGGAGTCTCTGAATCTACAGCAGCCTGTTCTTGCAGATGTCTTGCAAAAGGGTAACTGCTGCCATCCTGTTTTTATCCTCTTAGAGCAGTAAAGTCTCCTATAGTGCTAATGTGGAGATGTGTGAAGTCCTGCCAGGTACTCAGGAAAATAAAAATGTTCCAGAAATGGCTTTTTCACTTTTTGAATTTTCAAACATCAGTATGGCATTCAAAATTTCAGGGAGGAAAGAGGAGTTATGTGTGAGCTGGAGCACTGAAGCAGTGGCTTGCATCCTCTAATTGGGATAAAGGGGAATGACTTTTCTTGGCATTGGAAAGAGCACAGGAAGCTGTTCATGCTCTTTTGATTGCTACTGAGTTTGGTGGCACAGCACGATTATTTATCAACTTATAAACTTTTGACCTGTACAGATGAAGAATCCTCAGCAGTACTGGCTTTTCTAGTTTGCTTGCCTTTTTTAAGCTAAAATGCTTGTTAGATACAACACTTACTTTTTTTTTTTTTAGATATAGTTAAAATACTGAAGAGCAGGTACCTGCTTGTTACCCCTCTGCATCGTACAGCTTGAACACTTCGAAATTCTTTTTGAAAAGCTGTGGCAAAAGCAACTTCTTTCAAAGGATCTGCTACGTTGTGACCTTGTTTTGATTTTCCCATGAATTGCACTATACCAGGGTCTTCTGTCACTCCCTTTCTCTGTAACTTTCCCTTGTTCTTGGCTGAATATGTGTCATGATGGTCACTGGGTTACCATGCAAAGCAGGAGGTTTAAGGAGATCTTTTTGCTAACTTGCACTGAATGCAGGTGTGTGTGTGTGTTTGCAGAGTGAGAACTGTGTATTTTTCCTAGATTTTGAATTTTTAGTCACTGTGCTTTACTTCTGGCACTATTTTTTTCTTTTCCAAAGCTGAGTGTATAAATAGGAAAAACCCTAGGAGTGTTCAAAGAGTGTTCTTTGAAAGGGAAGATGTGCCTATTTGAACTTCGTAGCTAAGCATAGCATGGCTTGTCCTGTTGTCTGGCCTGATCCTGAAATGAAGTGCTTGGGGCCAGCCACATGGTGAATTACTAACAGTAAAGGTCACCAGAAGGATTGTGGTGATTTGTCAACTAATTATCTGTGAGGGTTTTGTGATGTTTTTTTTTTAAGCCAACACACTTTTTCAAAGTTGGAAAAAAACTGCACACAAAGGCTTTTATTGCATTTGTGTCTGGAGAAAAATGAGACACGTGTTGTGATAGCAGCTGGTGTGTTTGCATAGGCAAGGCTATATATAACTGAATGTTTTAGTAGCTTTCTGCCCTGTTGCTCTTGGGATATGCTAAGGCTGACTCTGCACTGTTAACACCACTTTTAAAGAGCCAATGCTCTGTAAATTCACACCTTCACATGACATGGAGCCAAGCCCTTAAAACTTCCAAAGATCACGTACTATGAACTTGGATGAATACATGTTCTTTAAGTATTGCATAAAATCTTAAAAGCAGTTCCTGGAAGGGATTGCAGGTAGTAGTACTGAAAAAAAAAGTCAGTCGGGTACTGCTAGGATTGGGAATTAAATAATTGGAGTGAAAAATCTACATAGTACCATAGCAGTTAAATGCATGATTCTTCAAGGATTTTTTAAAGAAATTCTGCTGCTGCTCTGCTAAATCAATCTTGTATTTACCTAACTGCCAGAACACATAATGATTTCAGATTGTCCAGTTACATGAATGTCCAGAAATCATCATAATGATTTCATAATGATTGTCCAGTTACATGGATGCTGTTTGTTGTTCCTCCCCAGAAAGGGGACTAGCATGTGTAGGAATTTACCTTCATCCCTGCGATTCAAAATCAGGTAATATTTTGTTTCTGTGAGTATAAAGAGGAATAAGAGTATAAAGAGGACAGAAAGTGCTGCTTGATGGCTGTTGTGCCCTGTACCTCATGTGGGCAGTTGTGCTGTTGCAGGTTGTGTGATTTAAGGGTATGGAATTCTGTGTGAAGGAGGAAAGGAGTTTGGGGGAGAGCAAGGGGAACAGTGACAGCAGGACAGGACAGCTGCCATCTGAACACATAATGAAAGTGAAAATCCTGCTGGCTTTTCTTCCCTCCCTGTAAGGTAAATGCTGAGATAGTGACAATCAGTGTGGTGTCAGTGCAGATAATAAATGAGGATCCTGTATGGTTTGAGCCAAAATGAGGAATACAGGTATTTTCTGTTAAAGTGCTGCACCTCTGCTCATAGGGAGTGAAAAAATCTTGATACCCACAGACAGTAGATCCTATTCCAGGCTGTGCAGAGCACAGAGTTTAATTACTTCTCACACAGAGTGCATGTAGGGTTCCCCCCTCACCCCCATCCTTATCAACTAGGCATGAAAGCATTTGATATTTACTGCAACATGTATCATGGTCAAATTCCTCTTTGCTTTTTTTTTTTTTAAGTCACTTTGATATTCTTTTGCTTGTTAATAAAGTGCCATATATTTTTGTGACTAAATTCATCGTGCATTTAATGACTTTGTAGTAGTTCTCATAAGTACAGTTATTTTACATATATCTGTTGCCTTGTAGTTTTATTATGGTCCTAAAATCATTTGGCATCCTCTGTGTGCACAGCTGAGCACGTATCACACAACATTTGCACCACCTGAGAAGTGACTGTTTTGTTTGACAGATGATGTCTCAGGCTGAGGGCCAGCAGAGAGACTTGATCAGGAGCATAGAATGCCTTCCTGCCTCTGGTCACCTTACATCCTTGGATCAAGACCTATTGATGCTCAAAGCAACTTCCATGGCAACCATGAACTGCTTAAACGACTGTTTCCATATTCTCCAGTTACAACATGCTTCTCAGCAGAAGGGAGCCTTGCCAGCAGGTGGGTAGAGGTGCTCACAGAGAGCAGATCTTTGTAGCAAATACAAATCCCTTCCTTCCTGCAAAAATGTTCATTCCACTAAATCCAGTTTCACATGGGCAAAGGAAACTGCTGACTGCCTGTGATGCCTTAGGTTTTAACTTCTATATTTTTCAAATCCTGTACTGCCCAGTGTGTGACTCTGAAGTTCCTTGTAGCTCGTGAGCTGCTCTCTTAGGCCAGACAGACACAACAAAGCCTCTCTGAGCTGTTCAAGGACACTCGGGCTGGCCTAGGCCCAAAGGTGTAAACTGGGACCATGAGAGAGGTGGAGAAATTGAAGAGAGCTGAAGTTTTAATTGGTGAATTTATGCTGAGATGCAAATGGACCAAACCTAGAACAGTGTCAAGAACTCGTGACCTGTGGTCCACCTTGGGGTCCATTTGATGGAAGCAGCCTCTGGCTCCCCAGGGTGTGCCTTGAAGGCCTTCAAATAAATCCCTGCCTTTTATTCCCTTACTCCTGTCTAGTCTCTGTTTCTAGGTGGCTGAGAGAAGGCATCACTTGGTTTCTTGTGAATTTTTCCAGAGTCCAGCTTGTTTGTGTTGGGTGGAGCTCTGTGCATGTTGTATATATTTTTTTTAATCATTTATTCTGTTGAAAAGTCTGTGTCAGCAGCTGCATAAATGTAATATCTAATTGTTGTGCAACATCTCACAACAGAATAAACTATGTAAGGCACCCCAACAAGAGGCCTGCCTCTGGGATGTAACTGGCCACTCAGAAACAGTTATAGTGGAGGGGGAATTTTATGGGATTGCAGATTTTAGGACATATAGTGTCCACTACAACTCTGTCAAATGTCATGCTTCTTGGATCCTTTATTTGCACACTAAATACCTGTTCTAAGTATTTACATGTGTATAAATATATCGCAATAAATAATAAATTTAATTAAATAAATAAATAAAAATAAATAGTAAATATGTAGTATGTAAATAAATAGCATTTCTACTTAAGCATTAAAATACAAAACTGTAAATTTGCACTGGTTGTCACTAACACTGTTTACATATCAGTATTCTTGTTTTGAGTTAGTCTTAGTCTAAACCACGATCTAAAGACAAGTGTTGATTCTATTCTGAGGCCAGAATGGACTTGTAAGCCAATGAAAATTGGTTAAAGGTTGAGAAAAACAGAAAGTCTCTTTTAATATGACCNTCTGAAGTTCCTTGTAGCTCGTGAGCTGCTCTCTTAGGCCAGACAGACACAACAAAGCCTCTCTGAGCTGTTCAAGGACACTCGGGCTGGCCTAGGCCCAAAGGTGTAAACTGGGACCATGAGAGAGGTGGAGAAATTGAAGAGAGCTGAAGTTTTAATTGGTGAATTTATGCTGAGATGCAAATGGACCAAACCTAGAACAGTGTCAAGAACTCGTGACCTGTGGTCCACCTTGGGGTCCATTTGATGGAAGCAGCCTCTGGCTCCCCAGGGTGTGCCTTGAAGGCCTTCAAATAAATCCCTGCCTTTTATTCCCTTACTCCTGTCTAGTCTCTGTTTCTAGGTGGCTGAGAGAAGGCATCACTTGGTTTCTTGTGAATTTTTCCAGAGTCCAGCTTGTTTGTGTTGGGTGGAGCTCTGTGCATGTTGTATATATTTTTTTTAATCATTTATTCTGTTGAAAAGTCTGTGTCAGCAGCTGCATAAATGTAATATCTAATTGTTGTGCAACATCTCACAACAGAATAAACTATGTAAGGCACCCCAACAAGAGGCCTGCCTCTGGGATGTAACTGGCCACTCAGAAACAGTTATAGTGGAGGGGGAATTTTATGGGATTGCAGATTTTAGGACATATAGTGTCCACTACAACTCTGTCAAATGTCATGCTTCTTGGATCCTTTATTTGCACACTAAATACCTGTTCTAAGTATTTACATGTGTATAAATATATCGCAATAAATAATAAATTTAATTAAATAAATAAATAAAAATAAATAGTAAATATGTAGTATGTAAATAAATAGCATTTCTACTTAAGCATTAAAATACAAAACTGTAAATTTGCACTGGTTGTCACTAACACTGTTTACATATCAGTATTCTTGTTTTGAGTTACTGTCTTAGTCTAAACCACGATCTAAAGACAAGTGTTGATTCTATTCTGAGGCCAGAATGGACTTGTAAGCCAATGAAAATTGGTTAAAGGTTGAGAAAAACAGAAAGTCTCTTTTAATATGACCACCCCAACAAGCAAACAAACCCCCCCAAACCCTGCTGCTCATGGGTGTGGAGTCTGTGCAGTCACAGGCAGCAGACAAATGTGTTGCCACGTCTGCACAATTGATCACTTCTATGCAAATAGGAGATTCATGGAATTGTTCTGCCTGATTCATGTGCAGTGTATGCCACTGAATGTGGTCGTGGTTGGTTGTAAATTCTCCGGCATCTTATTGTGTCTTTTTTCCTGTGTGTACTTTGTGGCTTTTTGTGAGCTTTATAGGGTTTTCAAGTGCTTCTCTTGCACGACTGATGAGTACATAAAGTAGGTAACAAAGTAAACACAGAAGTTGTCTCTCCCCTTATCTGTCCCGTATTCCTCTGATATTTGTGGTGCCTGCTTTGCCAGGGCATATTATTTCAGAGCTGTAATTAATTTAGCTTCAAAGATGAAAAAATATATTATATAAAAATCTTAAAACTATATAAAAAGTGTTTGTGATTCTGAAATCACCAGAGGCATTGAAAAGGAATATGTGAATAGATTGAATTAATTTTTTTGCTGTATTTCAGTTCAAAATTTCATTTTAGAAACAAAAAACTCGATGGCAACTCTTGAGCTATTTGTCTGAACTCTGAAGTTATGCTGAAAGAACTCTTTCTGTTCTCTGTGACTTTTTTGACTGTTAATGCATAACTGTGGGAGGTGCACATCAGAATTATTTTTGTTTTGGCATTTTCACATATGCACTGCTAAGATGGCTTTTTAACTTGTGTCTGGGGACATAAGTAGGGTCCAGTGAGCACCACTGTAATAACTTAAGAAGATAGTTTTGGTTTGGGGTTTTTGTGACAAGTGGTGTAGGTTTTTAATTTTTTAAACCATGCAGGGAAAAGCTTAATTCACTGACTGCTTTTCAGTTGGTATCTGCTTGTTAATGGCCAAATCTAAAAATACTGCTTGAACATGTCCAAATCTTGAAGACTTCTGGTCATATCCTAGGGAGATGGATGGAGAAGAGAGGATCAGCAGACTGGATGATGCATTAGTGGGGCCAGAGTTAAAAAGAGACAATTAAAAGAATGCATGTGTCTTTCTGCAGCCTTCCATCTCCCCCCTGCTGTGGGGCCTTTCTAGAGACACTGATACATTTGTTCCTTTCAAGGATTGCCAGGAACTTTAAATTTTTTTTTTTTAAATCCATTTAGCTTAGATTTCTCCTCTTGACTGAGGAGGGATCCTTCTGGTTCAACTGCTGGAGCCAGGCTTAAAAACCAAGGATTGGAAATTATGTAAGAGTGCCAGTTTGCTGTAGATTGTTAGACAACACCACCCCCAAAAAAAACCAAAAAAAAAAGCAAAAAAGCAGAAGACTGAAACTATTGCCCCAACACATCAAAGTGTATTATGAATCACAAACTTAAAGATGAACAAGAAAGTTCCACCCACTAACTTTTCCTAAATTCAAGTCAAAAGCGCTGTGCAACAACAATTTGCAACTCTTGAAGAAAAATGTAAGAAGTGAAAACTCAAGAGGTCTGCACTTTAGCAGAGGGGAAGTGCTGACAACTGTTTAAAAAGAGTTTGGGTGAAGACTTGATGGGAGGAAGAGGTCACAAGTAAAGAGAATGGCTTGTGCCTATGCAAAATAGCTAAGACCAGATTTGTATATGCTTTTCCAATGGAGGAGAAGTATTAAGGTGGTATCTTGTCCATTCTCAAAGATTAAAACTCAGCTGGGAGCTCAAATCTTTCAAAAATACCCTCCTAAGAGCAAAACCTAAACAGAGAATGTAATAAATAAGGTTATTTTAGATGTAGCTGATAGAAAATATAAAAGGGGGGCTGTTGGTTAAATTCAAGATAATACAGAGACAGTGAGTGTGGATCAAATGCAGTTTAGAACATGCAGTTAGAGATTGGTGTGTTTGAAAATTACAGCTTAGAAAGCAGGTGTCCTGAAGAGGTTTTAAAGACAAATAAAACTTTTCAAAAAGATGTGACAGTAACATTCTGAGCGTCTTCTTTTTTGACTTCTTTGAAACTTCTTTTTAAGTAGCTTAAATTTAGTGTGGTCAGGAATTCTTGTTTCTTATGATGTAGTGGATTAATGAGTAATGGATGATGGAAATAAGCAACCTTGCTGTGGAAAAGTTGTCTTGTCTCAATAGTAACTTTTTTCCTGCCCCGGTGTTTTCCTGGTGGAAATGCTGCTGTTTATTTGAATTAAGCTTACTCTGCCTGTTGTGGCTGAGGATGTGACCTAGTTGCAGGTAACAGGGGTCTGGACATAAAGGATTATGTATCATATGGGAAGAAACAACAGAGATCTTAGTATAGGTGTCTTAGTATAGCACAGGGAACTGCTCTCTGGTGGTAGAAATTCAGAATTTCCCAATAATTTCTGTGTTTGCAACCCAGCCAAGATGGTTTGTCAGTTTGTGTATTCTTCAGTAAAAACTGATTGGAATCACCTGTACATTTATTACCCTTTGAAAAAGAATGGAACATTTGTATTATTAATAAGGAACCTGACCTGTTCTGATAAATTACCTGGGAGTAACTAGAGATGCTGGAATCATCAGGTGGGTAATAGCTTTCCAAACCCTGCAGCTTTTTTTTTTTTTTTGACAGCTATTATTTATTCAACAGTGTGTGCCTGCCTTCCCTGCAGCTGAGAGAAGACAAGCACCCTCTCTGGAGAACACACTGACAACAAAACTTCTGCTTTAGGTCTTTTTAGTCTAGAACAGAGCTGAGTTTTAGAAGCCGATAAATGGAAAGCTGCTTTTTCTTTATTTTGGTACCAGTTAAAGAAAAGTGTAAGGGCTGCTTAGCATTCCCATGATACTGGGTTCCTCCTGTAGTGTCTGATTACACCTTTCATGACACCAACTAGTTTCTCCAGTCCAAGTTGCATGTATTACAGCTCGCCAATCCCAGTGTTTGTGCTAATGATCACTGAAGGTGGTGTCTCATTGCACCACCTTTGTTTAGTGGCTGCTGGAGGCACTGGCTGCAGGAGGAATTGGCTGCTTTCAGCTTATTCCATAAAAAAATAGCTCTTTTGTTGGAAACTGGTGATTACTGACCTTGCAGAGGATGAGCAAGTTTCAGCGCAAACTTTCCTTTGCTTCAGGAACAACAATCAGTTGGTTGGAACCGAAGATCTCTCTGGCAAACCACTTCAAAAATGGAGCAGCTCAGAATTTCCCAGCAGAGATAAACAAGCCAGCATCTGTCAGAGAAGAGCAGTCCAGTGCAGAGCCCTGCCAGCTAACAAGGGTAAGGTAATGTGAACATCCCGTTTCTGTGGGGAATTATTTGGAGGAATATCTGTAAATGTTTCAGTCCTATTATGTGAAAATGATTTAATGACAGCTATTCTCATACTTTTGGTTATCTGTGTAGGAGGAGGAGTGAGGGCAGTTGCAGTAAATGAAACTCTCTACCTTGTTTATTCAACAAATTTTTGCTGCTTTATGTAACTTGCTATCAAGCGGAGGGAGCCAATTGGGGTGGTAATGCAGGGCATTGAAATAGGTTTTTTGCACTTCGTTATTTACTTATTTTAGATAAAATGTGAGGGAATACTGCCTAACTGAAATTGATGACACTCTCAAAATAGGCCCAAGAAGAACGGTCTAAGCAGACAAAAGATGAAATTGCTGGTCTTCAGCTATTACATCTCCCTTTCTTCTCTAGATCTTATTACATCTGTTTTTTTTAATTTGAGCAACTCTCATCATTTGACTGCAGGATGGCTTAATGTATTTGAAATACAGTTACAGTCTGTATCATTATCAGCTACAGTCTGTATCATTATAACTGACAAAATGGATTTGAATTGCAAAACACTGAAGTAAAAAATCAGCAGGGATTATGATGAGGAACATGTTTTTCTAACTAAGCTAGAAAATCATAATTACATCCTCTTTATGCTAGCTGGTTTCAAACAGTTGTTTGGCTGAGACTGTGTCACTGTGAAAAGATAATGTGCTGTTTTATGTCTTTGCAATAGCACTGGGCTGTCTTACAGCAAAATCGAAATGGAAAAGATTTTTTTCAGTTGCTATAGTTTATAGATTTTTAAATGGGTCAGAGTAGTTACTATTAAGTTAAAAAAATAAAAGATGAAACAAAACTAGCAGCTTTCAACTAAATCGCTTAATTCCTTCAATAATTAAACAAGTCACAGTTTGAGTACTTAACATATTTGAGGTATGACTGGTGTTATCACTCCCCATAGGTATTTTCAGCTCTTATTTCAGAGAGCAGATCAGCATAGCGCCCTTGGAAAGGAGTCACATCTGTGATGCTGCACTTGTCATCAGGATTTGAGCTCGGTGTGAAGCCTTGGGCCCCTGTTCTTGGTGGCTGAGTGTTCATAAACCTGCCTTGAGCCAGGGCAGCTGCTCCAGGACAAAGGGCTTTGCTTAGGCAGAGGCACATTGCTGCCTTCCTGTGGCATTCAGTGCCTCTCCCTTCTGCATCTGCCTCCCTCCAGCTGCTTGCCCCAGGAGGATGCAGCTCAGAGCCTTGGGAATGCCACCATCCCTTCTCCCTGAAGTGTTTTGACTTTCTGCTTGTGGTGTGGTGGTTGTTAAAACGGTGCTGATAAAATTTCTAGTCCATCTGCTTTAGTTACACAGACACTGGCACCTGCAGTGTGTGTATGTGTGGGGTTTTGTTTTATGAAACTACTCCAAGTTACTTTTTTTCTTTCACTGTTACGTATTTGCACTCACAGCAACATGATAATGCTTGTAGGAGCAGCTTTTAGATACCAGGCATGATGGTAGTCATGTAACCCCAAACTACAGTCTAATATCACTATTTGGAGTAGTGATGGCAGCATTGGGAAGGCTGAAGTAGTGTGGAGGTGAAGGGGGTTACTGAGGTGGTTGGAATTGCTACGAGCTTTTGCTTTGCTGTTTCTGTGTGTGTGTTAGATGCTTGACATTCTGTGAACTCACAAAACTCACAGGAATTTCTTTTAAGCTTTTTTTTTTTTTTTTCCATGACCCATGTGAGAGAGGGTGAGAAATCTGAGCCCGAATCCTCCAGATGGAATGTGCACTAAGTTATCATCATATCAATTCAAATTCTTCAGCTGTTGTTTAACTTGGGAGTAGATTCCATTGTGTAGCTCTCTGCAGGGGTTTATTTAGCCTTTTTTTACGTGGACAGTTAAATACAATAAATACGAAGTCCTTTTTGAAGACTGACTGGCCACTTACATCTTTGAGCTAAGTTTATGGCTCTTACTCCAGGAACCTGAAGAAATAAATCCAGATGAGGAGCTGGAGGATATCTGTGATGATAAAGAAGATGATCTAGGAGCAGTGGAAGAGCAGCGCAGCGTTATCTTGCATCTTTTGTCTCAGCTGAAACTTGGCATGGACTTAACAAGAGTAAGTAATTGAAGTGTGAAGACTGGCTGCAGTAAAAGTGAAGTATCATTTAAAACTCAGCTCCTGTATTGAACAGTATTGAGTTTAGTATGAAGCTGTGGCCAGTAGCAACTTCAGGTCCCAAGATTTGATGTCCCAGATTGAGACAGGTTTAGGTGAAATGTGCTGACTCTTATCTTTTCTGTTACCTTCTCTTTGGGTTTTCTACTGTGTTTTTTGTTGCCTTTCCTTTAATGGCCTGTTTCTTTCCTGTGTTTGAACCTTAGTCTTTTCATGCTGTTTTCTACAGCCTTCTCATATTTTTCTTTCTGCTTTCCTTTCATGATCTTTTTTTTTTCTATCTTGATAATGCTTTTTCACACAACTTGTATAACCCTACCTGTGTACATGCTCCTTCTGGAAAGAAGTTTTCCTTTGGTTCCCCCCTTATCTACCTTTAGATGCCTGTTTAAGCCTCTTTCCTATTCTCATTCCTGTGTTTGCTCACAAGCAGGCAAGAACAAAGTTACCCTGGAGAGAATTGGATTTGACACTTGAGCGCAGATCTCAAAAGCAAGCAGCTTGGAAAAATTAATGCTCGGGTGCTGTTCAGCAACTTGGGCTGCAAATGTGAGAAAATCAGGCTGCTACCAGCTTATGTTCAGTTCACTCCTGTAAAGACTTCTTGCCAGAAGCACTAGGCACTTTGAAATCAGAAAATGGATTTTACAGTAGCATGGAATGAGGAAAACACTCTCTCTTAGAATTATGGATTTTTTTTTTAAACCTGTGTTTTTTGAGCACAAGCTGCATAGCCCCTAGAAACACTTGTACTGTGCAGCTTATGTTTCACAACTTGAGAGGAAAAACAAAAAGGTGGTATAAACAGGCCCTGCTGTCTGTGGGTCAGACTTAAACCCCTGCTGTTTAACCAGGAACTGATTAAGTCACTCTTTCACTCACATTGAAGACTGGATTTAGGATATCTTTTTCTCTTAGTTGGACCAAATTGTCAAGCCTGTTTTCCAGTTGTGATTTTGGCTGTGTGAGGAGAATTGTCTTTATTTTACAGTAGGCAAAGCCCTAAAGTGGACAAACCTGACTTCAAAACAGGTAATGAAGTTGTTAGAATTGTACTTAACTCAATATTAGGGTACTGAAGTAAAAAGCCACTTAATACCCAAGATTAGTGTTGCAACAACATGGCAAGTGTATTCAGTTTAACTTGAATATCTATTAAGTCTTGTGTCTGTGGTTTTTCTCTTTGAATGCAGCTGATTTAAATGGATTGTCTTGATCCCATGGTTGAGACAACAACAACCACAACGTGGTTAAGACAGCAACACCCTGTGTTGCTGTTTACAACAGTTAGTTCTGTGAGTTGTGTGTGTTTAGTTAGTTATGTGAGGCTAGTTCCCACTGTGGAGAAGGAAAACTGATCATATCCACAGCCTTTTGCTTCAGGGGATTGCCCTTGGCTCAGGAAGGACAGGATTGTTCGTTTTTATCTGGAACTGGGAGAGTGTGAGGTATCTCTGCTCAGAGGCACAGGATCAACCCTTACTATGCTGCTTCTCACGGATGCTTGTCCTAGATCATTGTTGAGGGAGATTCTCCAGCCTCTCCAGAGCTGGTATAGGTTCCCAGCTTTCCTCTCTATTAGACCATACCTTTCCTAACTTCTGCTCTGAACCTTTTTTGCTGTAGTTTGAGTTTCTCCATGCTTGTTTTCTCTTTCACGGGTATATGGGACACATTGTCTCTTTGCAGCTCTTTCATGGTTTTGGGTTTTTTTTTACCTGGTGCTCAGTCCCTTTCAATCTCTTTAGCCCTAATAATACTCACTGGGCTTTTTTTGCCTTGTAAATTGCTTTTCTGGAACTTCCAATCCCTGTCTTTTGCTCACATCTTACCAGAGGGACAAGAAATTGCCCTCTGAAAGTGTGGTGTCCCAAACAGGACAGAACCCTCCTCCCAAGGACTTCCCCCATAAAATGCCTGTCTCTGTTTTCCTTACTAGAGCCTTGTGGAGGTGCCCCACGGGCACCCCCCCATACCCCTGGGGGGATGGGCCCCAGCATGGTCTATGGGGTTTCCAGGCTCCCTAATGTAATCTTATCCCCTATTGGCCCTTGGTTGTCCCCCGCCCCAAAAACTGTGGTTGTCCCAGGATTCCTGGGGCTTCTGTCGTCTGTCTGTGCTGAACCCTGGCCTTGTGCGGCCAGGGGGAATAAAATCTAAAAACATCCATGAAAATATCATCTCCTTGATTCTTCTACGGGCCAAATCTGTCTTCTGGGAATGTTGCTGAATCCCCGTGTGTCTGGGAAAACACAATAAAGACGCTCTCACACCTGCCAGGTTCAGCAGAAAGGAGGGAAAAGGCAACTTTATTTACATATGTCACGTCTTATACAATTCTCAACTCCACAAGGGATTGGGGAACATGTCACTTCCTTCTCAATCCCACTGGAGAAAAAAGATGCTCATCAAAGTTTTCTTAATCACAAAAGGAATGAAAAACAGAAAATACCGTTAGGTAAACATTGGCCATTATTTACATGAAACTGTGTGAGAAAGAATTCCGACTCCAAGGTTAAAACAGAAGGCTTTAGCAAAACCAGGGCAACATCCCCGCAACAACAGAGCCTCATGGCTTTTCTTTCCTTTTCAGGTGGTTCTTCCCACCTTCATCCTGGAGAAGCGCTCCTTGCTGGAGATGTACGCGGACTTCATGTCCCACCCCGACCTCTTCATCGCCATCACCAAGGGCGGCAGCGCCGAGGAGAGGATGATCCGCTTCGTGGAGTATTACCTCACCTCCTTCCACGAGGGCCGCAAGGGAGCCATTGCCAAGAAACCCTACAACCCCATCATCGGGGAGACCTTCCACTGCTCCTGGAGGATGCCCAAGAGCCACATGGCCGCCGACGCTGCCACCAGCTCCTCTGCTCACTCCCTCTCGGAGCAAGTAACTCTGTGTAAAGATGCGGAAGGCCGGGCGGAGCAGGAGTGTTACACGGTGAAATTTGTGGCTGAGCAGGTGTCCCACCATCCACCTGTGTCGGGGTTTTATGCTGAGTGTGTAGAGAGGAAGATGTGTGTCAATGCCCACGTCTGGACAAAAAGTAAATTCCTGGGAATGTCAATAGGAGTGACAATGGTTGGTGAGGGTAAGTGGAAATTCTGTCCTTTGTTAGTTTCAGAAATTTGTTGAAATAGTATTAATTTGATAGCAAATTTGATGGTATATTCAGAAGATATAAGCTGTCATTGTAAACAGCAAGTTTTCCTATGGGAGAACAAAATAATTAGGTTTATGCTTTGCCAAAAATCAGAACTATATTTGGAAATAAATTTTTGGCTTTTAAACCTAAGGTCAGTTTCTGCAATGTAAACTGATACTTATGAATTAATTTGCATCAGACGTTTATTAAATAGAAGTGTTGTTGCATTTCCCTGTATTGCACTTAATCTTCCTGTGCACGTTTTGATTTTCTTTAACTACAAAAATTGGATCCTTTAAGGACAGAGAAGGGTAACTGCCCTCAAACTGTAATTTCCCTTTAGTTATTAGTATTTAGTGCACAAGATGAGACAGCCTCTCCCACTCTGTGTCCCCTGTGCATGTTGCCCAGTACCTGGGGATTCCAGGCACTTGCATGTAAGCTACACACTGGACAAGGGAATGACCAAGGGAATGCCAGGACAGAATCCTCCTGGCAGATGTGAAAGGCACATCTTTGGCTGTACAGGTAATTTCTCAAGTTGATATCTCTTGCAGAACCTTTCTCAAATCAGGTCACAACTTTTCTCAGGATGTCCCATGTTGTTTGTGCTGATGTCAGACACCCAGGGATGCTGTTCTCCAGAGGTGAGGGCTGGGGCAGGCAGCAGTCAGATGTTGTGCTGTGTTCTTGTGAGGGCAAGAGGTAGATGTTGTGCTTTTGGTTTCTTTATAGGAATCAAACCCACTTATCTAAAAGCTGAAGAAAAATTTTAGTATTTTATGAGATTCCTGGCATTTATTGCAAAAGCTGCTGTCAGGAAAGCATTGGGTTTATCTTGGCAGAGAGATGCAGTAAGGAGAATTGTCTCTGCTACCTGTCTTCAGATTGGGTAAGGTGTATTATAGGAAGGGAAAACAGGAGAATGAGCCTTCCTCAGGATCTGCAGTTCAGGGAATTCATTTGTTATTTCCTTTGGTCAGTGTAAGTCTTGTCATGCTGTGCTCCAGAGCCAGCAGTAAGAGTGGCCAGCCCTTACATGTACTACTGAAAAGGATGTGCATTGCACAGCATTGTACTTTATGGAACAATATTATTGGGATAAATGTCTTCTCCCAAAAGAAACTTAAATGCACATTACTCAAGTTAGTACTTCCAGGAAAATGTTTTTACCTATAATCTAATAAATGTCACTTTTGTGGTTTGGGGTTTTTTTATTATTTTATTTTTTTTTGTGTGAGGGGCTATGAGGAAAAGTAGCCAGATGTAGTATTGGCTATTTGTTTTAACAACTTGTTTGGCCTTTTCTGAAGTGGTGCCAATTTACAGATTCTTGTATTTCTTCACACAGGTGTCTTACATCTCTTGGAACACGGGGAAGAATACACGTTCTCTCTGCCCTGTGCATACGCCCGCTCAATTTTAACTGTTCCCTGGGTAGAGCTGGGAGGAAAAGTCAACATTAACTGTGCAAAAACTGGGTATTCTGCAAGTATTAACTTTCACACCAAGCCTTTCTACGGTGGCAAATTGCATCGGTGAGGACATTTTGTTTGTTTGAAATGAGATTGATCTCACTGTCTCAAAGGGTTGTGTGTTGTTTGCAATGTGCACTGTAAGTGCTCTGCTGGCATCGATGTCTTAGGATTTCTGTATAAGAAATATAACACTATCAAGGTTAAGCAGCTTATAGAAAATATCTAGGTAAAAATACATTTCTGTAAAGGCAAAAATGGTAATTCTTCTAGTGGTAGTTCTTCACCTGTATGCATCTTTAAAAAATAACAGGTAAAGAAGATCCACAGAAAGTTTGCTTGGGGTTGATTCTAGCAGATTCTAGCAGATTCTAGCAGATTCTAGGAAGTGTCTGCAGAGTTGATGCAAAAGAGGGGTTTTTTTTTAGACGTTTTATAGTAAGACTGCTGTAGATTAGCCTCATGCTAATATAGACAATTAATTGAGGAAGGAGAAAATTAAGTAGTAGTCTCACCAAGAATATGTTTGCAGAGCATTTTGCAGTCAGCTATTTACTGAAGAGAGTTTATTTAAATCTTTCTTAGATTAAAGATTTTGCAGATCATAATGAAATATCTAACAGCCTAAAACATCAGAATTTCCTAGATGTGGGTTGCTGTCACAAAAAATCAGCTGTCTTCTCTAAATCACTTTTCCTGAAGCAGTAGGGTTAGGCCACATTTGTTGCTTAAAGAAAACAAAAAAGCCCACCTTGCTCCTTAAATTTCCATAAATGCTCTGAATCGAACTTGCAAGCAAAGCTTCCCTGTCCCAGTGGCATTTGGAGAACTGAAGCTTACAGGTAGTTCTGTTTCACTTGGTCCAATTTGAAAATAACACATCGTTTGGGGTTTTTTTTCTCCATGACTTATGATGTATCTTCCACTTTGCAATAGCTACTCTTGTGTGATAAGAGATAAGTTAGAGGATGTAGTTTTACTTCAGTGATTTAATTTTGGAAACTGTTTTGTTATTTGCTCTTTGAAGTTGGTCACAGATGTAGAGGCTTTTTAAAGAGAGATCAGTTCAAGGTACTGCAACTATTGAAAATTTGACGTGGTGATGATTGGACATTGCCAGAAGAATCTCTTGATGGGAAGCAGCAGTGTTGTCATGGTTACCCAGAGTGCATGGGAGTTGCTATGGCAATGGTATGGATTTTTTTGTAGAGTGACCCTTGTTGTTAGACCTCAGCTGGATGTTGGCTCCTTGGTCCTCTTTATCTGGATGAAATAGAGGATAATGATAAGGAACAGCTAGACATGTATCAGTCATGCCAAGGTTACAAATAAGTGCCAGCAGGTTTTTATCACTGATAGTGGTTCAGGCAGATACTGGGGTCTGCAGTGCTGCCAGTGGTTGTGTGTCAGAGCAATGCCACCTGGAGAAATACAGGTAATGAGAGTTCAATGGAGCAGTTCAATACTGCACCTCAGTAGTGAGTGATAGAACTTTGTTTACTTTCAGCTGAGCAGAGGCAGTAATTTCGTGATTGATATTAAAATTCTGGATGTCAGTATTGTCTTGTTAGCACAGAACTCCTGGAAGAAATCAAGCTGTGAAAGTTGTGGGGAGGTAACTGCAGAGTCTGACCAGGCTGATCTCTGGCATCTTGTGGATTCAGGCTGTTCAGAGATCTCTTGGGAGGAGGACAGGAGCTCCACCATATCTTTGGTGAGGTGTGGAAGTCACAGGACAAGAAGCAGCACAAAATTAAGGCTGCTTGCTTGTCAGCTGCTCTTTCTGCTGTTTTCAGTAAGTGTTAGTGCTTCTTAACTTCCACCAAAAAAATTGTAAATGTGCTTTTATTGCTCATGTTTTTTTTCAACAAATCTTAGATTTTTGTAATGGAAAACTATGTGAGCAGCACGTACTTATCAGTCTGGGTTTTTTAAGATGTTTCTCATGAGGTTAATTTAGGTTTGAGCTGCTGGATCATGATGTGACAGAAGTCCTGGAAGCTGCCTCCTGCTATGAGCTGGCTGTGAGCTTTCCCCCCTTGCCCTGGAGATTCCCTGCAGCTCTGCTTTGGCTGACATCCAGTATCTCTGTGCTGGAAGGTCTGACCTGTGATACTCGTTTCATTGCTTGAGAGATAAATTTCTCTATTTTGATGCCAGGACTGGGGAGAACAGGTGGGTGCAGGCGCAGTGGGAAGTGACCAGTGTGGGTGGAAGAAGGGAAGTGGCACTTGTGCCCTGTGCTCCCTTTTCCTCTGAGTGTGGCATCATGCGAGGTGGGAGCACAGATGTGCTGGTAAAAGCACAATAAAGGAAACTCCCACACCTGCTAGGTTCAGCAGAAAAAGTGGAGAAGAGAGACTTTATTTACATGTATCATACTTTATAGGGTTCTCAATTCCACCAGGGATTGGAGGACATGTCACTTCCTCCTCAATCCCACTGGAGAAAAAGGATGCTCATCAAACTTTCTCTTATCACAAAAGGAATGAAAAAAGAAAATGCAGTTAAGTAAACATTGGCTATTGTTTACATGAAAGTGTGTGAAAATTCTCTGACTCCAAGAAGGCTTAGCAAAAAACAGGACAACACACAGACCTTCTGCTTTCCACTCTCCTGGATGCAGTTGTTCAAAGGATATCAGAGCAAGTCAGTGGTGTGCAAGTTAGCTGTTCTGAGCTGCTCACAGTGGAAGTGTGGAAGGACATGTAGCCTGTGCTTTGTGTGAACGCTGGTGAAATGCAGAAGGGGAGCTGGAAAGTGGTGAGTTTCAGGGAGGTTGTGTAGAGGTAACTGCAGTTTAATTGGAGCTGGAGATAGTATCCTTTGTGAATCCTGCAGCACCTTACAAGTAAGAATGTCTCAAGTCTGGTTTGCATAGTGCACAGACCCTTTTGTTTCTTTGTTTCTAGGAGAAAATTTCTGTTTTAAGACTGGCAATTTGCTTGCCAAGCAATGCTCAAAAACTGGGTCAGGATGAAGTGAGTGTCAGGAGGTCTTTGTGCAGGTCTTGAAGCTGAGAAGAAAAATATGTATCAGTGTGTGTAATTATGGTGATACTTGAGCATTATGCAACACTTTGAATGAAATACTGCATGTTAGAAAGACGTTTTCCATATCTTGTTATTGGCAGAGGTTTCTGTGGAAGAGACAGGGAACAAAAGCAGTTCTTCTGATTCCTAGTTTCCTACCTTGCTTTCTGCCTTTGTGTGTCTGCTGCTTATGAGAGCAACATGAAAATGAGATCACCTGCATAAGGAGAACATTGAAATGTAAAGATGTGAGATGAAGTGCCAGCAGGTAGTGAGATATATTCTTGCTAGAAAGTTTAATTTTTATTTTTTTAAGTCTGAACTATGTATCTGATGTGATACTTCAGGTGGACATGATCAACTGCTTGTTGTATGTTTTTCAGCCTGTGTTAGTTTCCTTTTTATTTTCGGTTTCCTTAAGAGGCTTGAAACAAGCTGAACCCAAAAATGGAGTTTCCTGGGTAACATGAAGAAAACTAGCGCAGCGAGTGAAAGTCACTTTGCTCTTTGAGCTTCTCCACACAAACGCAATTCAAATAACTAACGTTTTTCAAGGCGGTGTGACAAGTTTGCAAACTCATCCAGGACTGAGTGATTATGCGAGGAAGAGTCCTCAGGTTTCTTCAGCCATGGCTTTTTAAAAATAAATCTCTTTCCTAGAGTCACAGGCGAAGTGAAGCAGAACATGACGAACACGGTGGTGTGCAGAGTGCAGGGGGAGTGGAACAGTGTGCTTGAGTTCACCTACAGCAACGGGGAGACCAAGTACGTGGACTTGACAAAGCTCTCTGTGACAAGGAAACGAGTCCGGCCCCTGGAGAAGCAAGGCCCTTGTGAATCTAGGTAGAGTGTGTGTTTGCTCCTCTGACCCTTTTTGTCCTAAGCAGTCTGGTGAGTGCCTTAGGAAAACCTGCATTTGTGGATAGGATTTGTGGATAATGCTTAGCAGCAGTGATCTTTATTTTTTATGTTTTTTAAAAATAAAAATCAAGAGCATAGTAAAAAGTGCAAAACCCAAGTGCAGGCACATGGTTGTTTATTTTGTCTCCTATTTATGAACAGAGGGTGGCTTTTTGAGTTCACAAAGTGCTTACCAGAACAGAAGCTTTCTATTAGTTTTGTTTTTACCCAGAAGCTTTCTATTAGTTTTGTTTTTACCCAGAAGCTCCCTATTAGTTTTGTTTTCACCCATCAGCTACACAGCAGGGCAGCTCCTGACATCCTCACAAGAAGCTGCTTGTTGAATAACACTTCCATAGCAGTTTTAAAGGGTTTGCAAACAGCCATTAGGTTGGCACTGCCAGAAGCTCAGAGCCATTCCTACATGCTCCCAGTTGCTGGTGTAGCTGTAAGACTTGGCCATGAGCCCTCACCTGTGCTCCAATGCTCTGACCTGGGCTGATTTGTCGTGTATAAATGGAGAGAGTGCTCCTGTTCCACAAGAACTGCCTGCAGTGATCCTGCAGTTCGAGGTGGCAGGCTGGGAAACCTTTGGAGCAGTAAAGTTACCAGTTAATTTTGCAGGAGGCTGTGGCAGCATGTGACAGAGTCTCTGCGGGATGGAGACATCGATAAGGCTACGGAGCACAAGCGAGCCCTGGAAGAACGGCAGAGGAATGAAGAGAGACTTCGTGCTGAAACAGAAACACCTTGGTGTACTAAATACTTCCTTAAAGATGTAAGTTCCCAAGCTGTTAGCTGCTGTTACGGAAGGCAGAAGCAAAGCTGTTGTTCAAGCAGGTGCACATACGGGTCTGTGTCCTGTCAGAATAGAGTATTTGGCCTTAGATGTTACAGTTTAGCTCTGTGGGATCCATAGGAGTAAGGTGACATGAGAATTCCTAAGCATATAAAGGTGTGACTTCATTCTCCACTTTGCAAATGCATGGGTTTTGTGATTCCCTTGCATCAAAATGTTTGCCAGTTTTCTGGTCCAGTTTCTTTTACCAAGCACTTCCTCAATGGCACATGGAAAATAGCTTTGCATATACACATGTAAGCAGAGTGTAACAGTAAATGCTCAAAGAAAAGAATCAGTAGTACTAATTTTGCTGAGGTTGTGTGTGTATGCACCTAACATGTTATTGTTAGCAAGAAGGAATGTGAGTTCACTCTCAGCTTACCACTTTTTTTGTTCTTCTGCATTACATTTTGGTTAGAGCTTATTTGTTCAGTGTTTTAACCTGTACTTCAGTAATAGTAGTAGTAAGAATATAGTAAGACTTTTAACAAGGTGAACTGCAGCCTGCCCAGGAGGACTGGGGGATGCTGCTATGATAACTTTGAAATAGGCTTTTCTTGTGATCCACATGAGACCTTGCTTGTGTAGAGACCTTTGCTGGGCCCTTTGTAACAGGAGAGTTCTTGAATAAAATTTATGCTGTAGTAGTTAAGATTCTCCTTACAGTGAAAGCTTTGTGTGTTACACTTCAGTAATCTAATTCCCCCTCTTCTTCCCATATCTGTGAGCTAGTAAGGATTTAGAACATAGGCTAAAAAGTTTCTCTTTTTTTGGATGTCTTTCAGGTTTGTTTTGTCAAGTTCAGGACTATCTGTTAGCTCCCATGACAGTTTTTGCTCTCTAAAGCTGTGTTAGTATAATTAGCTCAAAGTTAGATAGTTGTATTGTTAGTATTTGTTAGATTTACAAAAGATGGAATTCTGTTGCTAGTCCAAGATACAGATGTACTCAGAAAACGTGTAAACATGATCCTGGGCACTTCATTTCTGGGTAAGCAGTTGGGCTGTGGTAAAGCTGATAATCCTGGCTAGCTGCCTCTCTGCTGGCTGCTTATTTGGCTTCTTCAAGTAATTTGCATCACACACCTGAGAAGAGTGGGTTAATTACCTTTTTGACTGGGTTAATTACAAGTGCAGTCAGGAGCCTGCACGTGTTCTGAAGCAGTGTCAGCAGCCTGCAGTGCTGATCTCTGTGCCTTAAGCTGTGGGAGTTAAAGATACCAGCTCTGTCTGCTGTTCACAGCCATCAAACAGTTGTGTGAAGGTGGTTCTCCCAGGGCAGTGTCTTTATTATAACCATATTTTCTCTTTCAATTGCAGGGAGATGGCTGGGTTTATCATAAACCCCTCTGGAAAACAGTCTCTGCCGCACAAACTCAGCAAACGGACAGTAACTAGAAAAAAACTGCTTTAAGATGAGTTTTCTGATTTTCCTCTCCTTTTCCTCTGTCTCTCAGAACACAGTAATCACACTGAGTGTCCCCTTTTTATGTAATTGTGCAAGTTTAAATGAGCATAAAGAAATAACTATACTAGGGCACTTTAAAGCTATTAAAAAAAAAAAAAAGGGTAAAAATCCAAGTTGTAGAGACAAACTTGCCAGGTACACTCGACCAACTTGGTTTTTTTGTATGATCCAAGAGATTTTATCTGCATTGTGTAAGATTCTTCTAAGTAGACCAGATTGCAAAAGCTGCCTGAGAGAAGAAGGAACCTGCTGGATTTTGGAGTGACATAGGAACTCGTTTGGGATCTGTGTCAAGCTCTTTAATCACTGAAACCTCCTCAGTACACATGTAGACAACAGCAACCAAAAATTGCTGCTTTTATGCCCAGTTATTAACCTTCTTGGTGAAAACTGGAAGGGTGTTTGGAAGATGTGCCTGAAATCAGTATTAAGAAACAACTGGATCATGAGGACCTTTTCTTCAGAGAGGAACACGTGCATGCATTGGAGGAATATGGGATGTACGTAGAGACTACTTTTCTTTTTTATGGATTTATAAAAGCAAATTAGAAGTGTAACCATGGAGAAATTTTTCCTCTGAAACATTTTAATATACTTGAAATAATTGACTTGAATTGGAAAAGTAATTTGAACACTTTTCAACTCTAATTTTATTAAATCTCTTTGAGTGACTGGTTTTTCTCAAGTTATAATGTAATGAGATCTGGCCTGTTTTTTCTCCTCCAACTTCTCTTCCTGAGGACTAAGGCTTTCAAAATGAACAGAAAACGTACAGTTTTGTATTTAAATTTCTCTGCCCATCTAATTGTCTCAGACATGAAGTATCAGTGTTACAAACTGTCCTTTGGGTTGCTTTTTTTCTTCTCCTGTGGTGGTGTTCAGAACAAAGCAGTGAAATGTGACCTTGAATACATGGACTGTAGGTCCTGGTTTTTCGTGTTACCATAAAAACCCCAAACAAACAACTGATTATACTGAGGACTGGATATTGATTTGAAACACAATCAGATATCAGGAAACTGTATTCAGGTACAAACATCCTTTTTTCATTTTTTTTCCCTCCTTTTTATAACTATTTTATTGAAGTCTAAGAATTGCTGGCAATTAAGAATAGTACTTACTATGGCTTTCGTTATTGTTGTAACTACAAGCTACCTTAATTTTTCCAACAGTGGTGCCTTAATCTGTTTTTTCTTCTGATGTAGTCTTCCAATCAGTGTATATAACATTATCTGCCACTTCCCAGCCATGGCAATGGCTGCACCTGATCCAGCATCATGAGAACTCACAACTGTGGGATCTGGTAAGATGTTTTCCACAGAGAAGATGCAAGTGTAAGAATGCATCAGAAGGTTTAAATAACCATGTTAACTTTCAATACAAACTGTAAATCATGCAAAAAAAAAAAAAAAAAAGAGTTGGGTTTATGCAAAACTGTTTTGATACTCTTGTATTTTTTTTTTTTGCTGTGAAATGCACTGAGATCTCAATGCGAGTCATAGTCCATTTGTGAGAAGTGGGGGGGATAATAAAGCTACAAAATGATTCATTTGTTCTGTCTGCTTTCCTAGAGATCAGGTGACCAGGAAAGAGTAGGAGGTTGTTTTATTTCATGCTGGAGATCTGTCTGGGCTTTCCTTGGTCCCAAAAGTGGGATATTTTGGCACTGTGTGCTTGAGTGGTAACTATTCTCCAGCAGAAGAATGTTTTAGGCCCTGCGTGTCTTGTTTGTGATATTCTATACCACCATCCTGTTGTGATAGTTTTGGATATCCATTGGGCATTTTCATGTTTAACCAGGAATAAAAATAAAAATTAAAACAGTGGGATTAGTTCCTCCTTGTTTCTGGGTCTGCGGCACATTTGGGGTGTGCTCCTTGGCCAGTTCCAGGATTTGGGGTAGGAACCGTGGTGGCAGTGTGTGAAATTCTTCCATGGTTCATCAGTACCTGCACCAAACTGGGGCTGGTAGAGGAGCAGATTAACACTGTACACGTTTCATGGTTGTTTTATCTGTGTCATGTGGCACATTTTGCTTTAAACGAACAGCAAGGGCTGTGGTGCAAGGTCCAGCTTTATTATTGCAGTGATCAGAGCAAAACCAAGCCTTTTTCAGCTGAGCATACTCCAGTGATCAAACTTAAAATACAGGCTTGTGACTCAGTCACTAAACTCACCTTAAAATTTTGATTTGGGAATTTGTCGAGGTGATGGCTGTAAATGAGACTGAAAAGCTCCCAAGTTGACCATAAACCCATTTGTGTTCCTTATAAAATACTGTTATTAAAGTTATTTCTCTTCCTCCCTCATCTGGTATGCTTGTGGTTTCACACTAAGAAAGCTGTTACTAATTTTGTTGTGTAAAAATAGACCTAATGCTGAAGCAATAATTTGATAAAATCCATGGAGTGATTTCTTTTAACATGGGGACGTTTCTAGGAAAAAAGAAGGTGAAGTCTTCCTTTGCTAAAGTGATCACCAGCACTGGAATGGTTCCTGATGTGGATTTAGTTATGATGCAAATTTCTGCTTCTAGAAACAAAGGACATAGTTGAAAACAATTTAAAAAGAGAAAAGCTTGCCACTGAATAGCCAGCTTAAATTGTGATTGTGATTCTTCTGAGAGTGGCAAGCACCCTGCGGACTAATGGATGTATTTTTAACTCTGACCAGATTTGATTCTCTTGCATAACTGATGTTGTTTCCATCCTGTACCTTCTGGAGCAAAGGCTCAGTGCTGCTTCCTGTGTAGATTCTTGCTAGAACCACAGTGTGTTCCAACAGGCAACACGGCAAAATAGGACACTGGCTTATGTTACCTTCTGTCTTCTTGGCTTGGTTGGGCCCCACTGAAGTTAAGAGCAGGGTTTTCATTGATCTCGGGGGTTTTAGGCTCCCTGGAATCATAAACAGATCTTGGATCTCAAATAAGAGGCTGTCTGTAGAGGTGCTGTGCAGCCTGCTGCTCATGGAAAGCAGAGTGTGACAAGGCACCCCTGTTTAACACAGGCATTCGGGTGTGTAATCCTGATGGATTTGTGTTTTATGGGGAAAAATGCACTATGCAAATTGGGTTGTTCAAGATTTTACGTATGGGTAGGGGAAAAGATAAAGTGTTTCAGCATATTTATAATATGAACTCAAGCCAAGGATGAAGTCTGTCTCCCCTGGAGAATTTGGATTTCAGCCATCAGAATCAGAGATGCAGCCTTCAATGTTGAGTTTGCACAGGCTGATCCCCCTCTGTCCCTGTCACCTGTGGGAAGAACAGGTCAGAGTGTCTTGTAAATCCTTTTGAGCTTGGAAGAACAAGTGAACACACTCATCAGTGTGTCCAAACAACTTGGTGCAGAACTTGGTATGGAAATTCTGCACAAAATACCATGGGAATGAAAGATTGGGCAGTCGGAGGCAGGAGGAGTTCGGTTTGTTCCTGTAGATTTTTATCTCCATGACAGAAAAGCTGCCCCATGCTCTGTTTCTCTTGTGCCAGAGCAGTGGTTAATACAGTCAAGAAATGAGACTGAAGTTGGGTGGGTGGAAAATATGTATTTGTGGGGAACTGGGATGGGTGTGCTTCAAGAGAAAAGGGTTAACCTGAAAAATTGTAAAGTGTCAGGAGGTAGCAGCCAGGTGAAGATTACTGAGAAGGACAGGTGTGATCACAGTTGCAGGTGTAATAAGTGGTAGCTAAGCAAATTTTTTGTTACTTAGATTTCATGCAACCTAATTCCTTCCCCTTCTGTCCTCCTTTGAAGTGTTTAGAGACAATTTGGTTCTAGACTTTTAATTTAGCAGCTGTAAAAACAGTCCAAGGAGGTGGAAACAACAGCTAGGGAAGAAAAGGTTTTTATATGGGTTGGTGCTGTCATAGCTGAGCACTTTAGAAAACCAAACCAGCCCTGCAGATTTGCTTCCCTGCTCCACGTCAGGGAACCTCAGCTGTAGAAAACCTGTGTGTAGAAAACTTGGAAGGTTTGCTCCCTTTCCATCTTTCTGGGCTGATCCATGCAGCTGTGTGGTGGCAAGCATTGTATTCCTCTTGGGTGCTGTCCCAAAAAATACAGCTCTGTGTCAGTGTCAGGTAGGGTCTTGCAGGGCTTAGGAGCACCTGAGGTTTTTGATCCCAAGAGTGGAGGGATTTGCACAGTGCCAGGGTTCAGAGCCAGGTGTGATTTACCTTTCCTTAATTGCTTTGTGGAGTGGAGGCAGCCTGGGTTGATCTGGTGATCAGGGGAGTAAAGGTCTCAGTTCAGCCTGAGCGTGGTTCCCCAGGTGGGGTAGCCCAGCAGGGGGGTGTGAGAGCTGCAGAAGAATTGGCCAACACCTTCGTGTTGAGGCTGTCAGTGTGACACAGATCTGGCTAGAGGTGGCTGGAGACTGGTCTGATGGGGGAAAGGGGTGTCCAGATACCCTGCATGGAGAGTTTTTAGGGTGAAGCAACCGTGGTGACTTCTTTTTTCTCTCTCAAATAAGCTTCACACGCCCACCTGAACTATCAGTTAACCCAGGAATTCCCCAGTGAGAAAAGGGATGTTGGAGTTGCATCCTATCAGGCTTTTACAAACTGGATTATTGTGGATCTTTGCACAATGTTGAATGAGTGACTTTCTTGGATGTCAGCGTTTCTTCCCTTGAGGGTGTGGTACATCTCATGATGTCTTTTTTTTGCTGCTACAACGGATTTTGTGTGTGTGTATAGGCCATTAAAAAAAGGAAAATTGTTTCGATCACTGCAGAATAAGTTAGAAAAGAAACTCGTGATGACATGGAAGTCATGGAAGGACTTAAAAAAGATAGACATGGAATTCAGGTGCTTATTAATAAAAGATTAAACATTATTATTTTAAAAAATAATAAAAGGAATGCTTTGCATCATTATACATTTTAAGTAAGTACAAAGTCAGTTCATATAATAACGTGGCACTTAAACCAAAATATTGATTCCACAGTTCACTGTATCTGTGGGAGGAAGCAGATCTTATAAATAATTTATGTACTAGATCTTAGTTCCATTTTGAAAAACAGTGAGGTTTTTTCCCCCTGTGAGCTAAATCCTTCTCCCCTACGCTCTCGTTCCTCGTGATGAGCCTGCTGCCTCACTGAATATTTCTGCTCCCATCACTGTCCTGGTGCTCCCCACCTGGAGAAGCTGTTTTGCTGGCCTCGTTGTCCGTGTTGTTGTTGAGGATGTCATCACAATCCATCTGGGCCATCAGGTTGAAGCGCTCGGCCACGCAGTGGGCAGTGAGCCGCGCCTCAGGGTCGTGGTCCCAGCACTCGGTGATGGTGTCGCACAGAAAACGCATGCCCTGCAGTCAGAAGGGCTGAAATGAGCATCAGAAGGCAGGAAGGAGAGGATCTGACAGTCTCAGTGGTTTACCACACTTCTGTCAGCCTCCTGCTGGAAGGTTTTGGGGCCAAGCTTAAGCACAAGAGGAATCAGCCTCGGTAAGTTGTGGAAGTGCTGGTGCTTCCGCTGGCACTGCTTGTGTTGGAGCAGCAGCCTCGGCTCCCCAGCATTCCCCAAGCTCCCTGGAAACTGCCTTGTGTGAGACTTGGAGCCTGTTTCCTCCCAGCCCCTGTTTATTTCCTGTCTCAGGCTTGCCCATTTGGATCAGAGCATCTAAAACCAGGGTGTGGATGGTGACCTGCAGGCTGCTGTCTGAGCCCAGGCCTCTGGGTTTGAGCTGCATCCTGCAGGGAGGGGACTGGGGGGGAGCGGTGAGAGGTGGTTTTCAAAGGTAGGTTTGGAAAGAATTTCTTAAATCTGACTTCTTGTTTTAGTGGCATTCTGAAAGGGTGTGCCGTGCCAAACACTCATTGCAGAGAACCTTGTTCTCTCATCACAAAACAGTGGTTGGGTTGAGATGGTATGGGGTGCTTCCCAGTTACTCCAGAGCACATGGAGTTCCTCAGCTACATCTCCCAGAAAGCTATCTTTTTTCATCCAGTTGTGTAGGGCTCTGAAAAAAGCCACAATATTTTGGGCTTAGAAACAAAATAAATGGTAGTATTCAGCTGGTGCTTTTCCCACTCTCTAGCTAGTAACACAGCTAGCACCAGAAGCTGTGTTGAGCCTTCCCTCGCCCATGTAATTCCATCATGTGCTATTGCTCTTGGCATCATTGTCAACTAAAGTTGGAACACAGTGGAAAAATCATTATTCTAAATAAAGCTTCATGTTTTCCAGTGGGTTTTATGCATTTCACAATTTGCAATTAACAGAACCCTAAGGTCTCGTATGGACCCACACAGGAGGAGAATCCAAGTCCTACAGAGATACAGGGTCAGTGCCATCTGCCCTTCTGCACCTTACTCAGAACTCACTGCTCTCTGCTAAGGTGCATTGTACTGAATCTTCCATAATGGACACGGATTGGAGAGAACAGGATTGTACAGCAAAACTGACAGATGGTGTGTTTCAGCACCTCTGACGTCACTCATTTATTAGCTTAGTTGAAAGGATTTGAGGGTAATTGGTTACATGCAAAAATGAGCTAGCTTAGGTGAAGCTTTTCAAGTCAGCTTGTTCTCAAACAGGACATCCAAGATTTTCTGTACTTATCTTTCCCTGAAATCATAACTCTTACTTGCAGTTTGCCTTGTAGTGATGATGCTCTTTTGAATGGTGTAACTGAAACATCTTGTTTGGCTTACAAAATGGACTTAGTTTGGCTTTTATATTTGATACCTGTTTTTCCAAGATTCCAAAGGACGCTGAATTGTACAAGTGTATTTTTAGTGGCAATATTGACTTAAGCTTCCACAGCTCCTTCCTGTCCTGTACCAGCCTCTGGCTGTGCCAGTACATCAGTCTGTTCAGCTGCTTTGTGAACCAGATTGAGGAATTTACCCGGCCTAAAAAACCCTTTTTTTCCTTTTTTTAATGTGGTGGGGAGTGAAACAGGGTAGAAGCACGGACCTAAGGGGTTTGTAAGTTATCTGGGAAACTGGGGATGAATTTCTTCAGCTGCCTTTGTTCTGGGGCCTTGCAAGCAACAATTGCCCTGAAGCTGCTATTGGGTGAGTCAGCCCTGTCAGGGAAATGAGTGCTGACACTTGCTGGAAGTCAAACCATGGTCTCCACTTGACTGAGAGCAATCCTGAGGGTTGAAACATGGAACTAGCATTTGGAGCTCTGCAGCAAACTAATTTTCCTCGGTGGGAACGTCTATGGGTGTCTCCCATTCAGGTGAGCGACTTGTCACCACCCTTCCTCGGTGTCACCCAGCCCTTCCTCCCGCAGGAAGCCAGCCTGGAGCCCCGCAGTGGCACCAGCTGGTGGCTTTCTGCTGCTTCCCAGCAGATGGTGCTGCCCAATTCCTCATCCAGGGGAGAGCGGTTGCAGAATGCCCGGGAGATGCTGTAAAGCCAGGCTTGTAAGGAGATGTTTATTACACCAGCAGAGATTAGTCAGAGAAAAACTTTCAGCAGCACAACGTGGCTTTTCTGTTCCCCTTCCCCAGTGGCCATCAGAGGGTCCAATAAAAGTTCCCACCTTACAGACCTTGCTCTGTTTGCCTGCTAGACCATCCCAACTACACCACCATTATTTTTGGGAGGTGACTGCAGTCAGCCTCCCTGCAGCCCTCGGAACAGCAAAGTTAGGCTCACACTCTATCAAAGTGTGATTTTTGACAGCCCAAGCCTCTGTATATTTTTCCTATGGTTTCAAAGTTTATCGGAGACCCTGGGAGGTGAATGTCTGAGATGAATGCTCAAAGGCACTGCTGATTGAAGTTCCTGTATTTGCCTTTGTCAATGAAAAAGGCTGGGTGAGCTTCAGAAATGGACTCACTGACTGAAAACCTCCCCGGGGGTCCCACAGAAGCCACGGATTCCTTTGATGCTGTTTGCAGCCAGATCAGCTGTGAGTCTCTGGACAAATCCGGTTTTGAGAGGAGACATTGTGGGGAAGCTGTGGCCTCCTAAGTTCGAGAAATTCTTTCTTTCTTTCCCTTTGCAAAGCCTGCCTCTGTGTGCCAGCGGGGCAGAGTGGGAGCAGAGGCAGTTTTACAGGTAGAGATTGCAAAATGATGCACTGAGCACTGCGAGGCTCTGAAAACCAGCAGTGTTCCAGCTTGATTTTCAGGTGAATGGGGGTGTTGATCAGCGGATGGTGTTTTTCTACAAGACACGTGAAATTCAAGAAGTACCAAAGTCAGGCAAGATGTGGAAGTCATGATCAGCATGCCTGTTACCCCTCGTGTCCTTAGTGCATGGCAGAAAGGCCTGGCCTGGGGCAGAGGAGCCTGTCAGGGCCAGGAGGGAGCTCTGTTTCTGTAGCTGGCTGCTCTGGGTGTGCCTGTGGGTGGTTTCAACAGAGCACATTTCGTCACTGCTGAAATGTTCCTGCTCTAGAACACTGGGTTATGCCCTCTGTGCTGACATGCTTTGCTTTCAGACCCTCTGAAGGCTGGTGAAAGACCTCCCTTGACAAGCCCTGAGCCTTCCAGAGTCCCTGCTCTCAGCTTCACTCACTTTTCCTGTTTCACATGAAGGACATGCTTCCTGGTTTGCTCTTCCTTGTAGAAATGGACGTTTCTCTCAAGTTAAAGGTAATTTTGAGCTTGAAACCTCCACAGCCAAGCTGGATGCAGCTCCCTTCCCCTCTGCCTGCTGTGGATGGCTGTGGGTGAGGGACTGCGAGTTTCCTGAGCCTTCCAGACAAGGTGCTTAGGGGAGAAGCAGGGTGAGCTCCAATGATTTCCTGTTTCGTGAGAAAAGCTGCACTGGAGTGCTGCATTTTGCTGTTATCCTCAGGGTCCCTGAAACCCCTCACCTGGCATTCACAGCTTCCTGATCACAGCTGTTGCTCCACACATTCTGCCCTACCCACGGCTGGTGGCTTTTGTGCAACGAGGAAATGAGTCCAGTGGGACTTGTGTGGGCCCAGCCACCCACCATGGAGCTGAAAGTAGATCCCAGGAGTTCTGCCCATTTTCCCCTTGGCTACAAATTTAATTTTTCAGTCTGGGTTAGTGAGGAGGGACAAGGTGTGTTGCTGTTTTCTGAACCACTTGCTCCCAGCTTACCTGGTGCACCAGCCAGCTGCTTGGGATCTCGGGCCGGCCTCGGCCGTGCAGCACGATGTCCCTCATGGTGTCCACACAGGGCTGCTCCTGGACTTTCGACCCAAAAGGCAGCTCGTAATTCTTTACCTCTGCAAGGAAGCAACAGCAGCATTACAGGATGTTTCTAATGCATTCCCTGCTTTGTTTTGGTATGGCCCGCCGGATAAGAATAGATTTGTTTTTACCAGTCTGCAAAAAAATAAGCAGATCTGGAAACGATGGAGAATTTGAGCACAGAAATGTAGTGCTGGGTTTTCACATAAAGGTTCTTTTCAGACACAGCACCAAGGAACCATCTGACCTCCTCTCTGAACTCTAAAGATGGAGTACAAAGGACATGGTTTGTCTTTGGGCGTGACATATTTTGAGCAGGCAAAAGGAGTTGTGCTGGTGAAAGATGGGAGGGGTGACTATGATACCAGTTTCCAAATTTCTGCTGTAGGCATGGAATGGGTTAGAGGAGAGCCCTTCCAGAAGCACAACCCCACGTCATGGGAGATCACAGAGCACCTGGCTGTTGGCAGAGGTGAGAGGCCACCCTGGTTTCTGCCAGCTCCTGCCTGGATGTGAATGCAGATGAGATCTGAGCAGGGGGGATGGCCTGGGATGCTGGTTTGGGAGCAAAGGATGCATGGGGCATCCGAGCCAGGCAAGGGCCTCCCACTGCTGACCATGGAGCAGCTTTCTGGCCAAGGGTTGGTCATTCCTGCAGCTCTGTGGGCTTGTATTGGGAGTAGGTGGCAAGGAAGGGAAAGGGGAGCAGGCAGAAGGCAGGCAGGGGCTAACACCAGGGCAGTTAATGAAATGTTTTGCTACACACAATTTCAGATGCCAGGATGTGGCTCTGGGAAGTGACAGGGGATGTCACACTGTCAGAGCCTGGGGTTTGTGAGTCCCCATTGCAATATAAGCTCTCTGGTGTTGTCTGAAGGAAAAAATGGGTGAGGAGAAGGAGGCATCTTTGCCTCTCCCTGCTTGGTTTGCTTTGCATCACCAGGACAGGCTCCATGGGACTTGGCAGCTCGTCAGCTTCGAGCAGGGGCTGCACCAGATGTCCCCATGGGGTCCTGTCCTGCTCCTTGTCCCCTGAGCCACCCCCCTTAAGCCGTGGCACACAGAGCAGAGGAATCTGTCACCAACTCTTGGCAGCCCTGCAGAGACCTGGGCCACCCCAAGTCATGTCTTGTGCCATCAGTTGGGATGTGAGAGTTAGGGGGCAAAAAGGCACCCGGGAACCCCTGTGGGATGCTCCTACCTCCTACCACTTCACATCTGGAGGCCATTTCCCACAAAACGAGGGCCATGGAGTAGACATCCATCTGCTTGAAAGACTCCAGGTCTTCCAGGTTCACTCTGGACTCCAGGACCTCTGGGGCCATGTACCTGGCGGTGCCCACCTGCCCGCAGAGAGGAGAGAGGCGTTAGCAGCGAGGGGCGAGGATTTCGGCCACGGGACACGGGAGTGGCTGGCAAAGGCTCCTCCTGAGGGGGTGGGTGGGTCATACTCGCCTGGCCGCTGTTAGCAAAGTCGTCCACCGTGAGGGAAGGGTCGAGGCGGATGGCGATGCCGAAGTCGCAGAGCACGCACTCCTGCTCGTTCTTCACCAGCACGTTGGTGCTCTTGATGTCGCGGTGGGCGATGGGGATTTTTGGGCGGCCGCACGCGGTGTAGTCGCTGTGCAGGTGGGCCACCCCGCTCACCAGGGACCCGGCCATCCTCTGCAGCTCCAGCCAGCTCAGCACGTGGCGGGACAGGTAGTCCTTGAGGTTGCCCCGGCTGTGGTAGGCGGTGATGAGCCAGTACTCCCGGCGGGGCCCCGTGCCCCGGTCCTCGGCGGTGAGGAACTGCAGCACGCTGTCGTGCCTGAGGCTGGTGTCGGTGAAGATCTGGCTCTCGTTCTTCCACGAGGAGTATTCCTCGCACGGGAAGATCTTCACGGCCACCGTCTCGTACTGGCCCGAGCGGCTGCGGCTCAGCTTGGCCCTCCACACCTCCGCGAACTGCCCTTTGCCCACCATCTCGTCCAGCTCGATGGGGAGCAGCTCGGCGGGGCTGCTGCCGGCCGGGCTCTCATCCATCAGCACGGACAACTTCTCCTCCCGCTCGGTCGCCTTGCCCGGCTCCGCCAGCGCCGGGGGCTGTCCCTGCTTCCCACCCCACGCCTTGGCTCTCTTGCGCTTCTGCGTGCGGCAGAGGTAAAATATCACCGTGATCATCACCGCCACCAGCAGCGGGGGCAGGAGGCTGATGGCAGCCACGGGGATCACCTCTTTGCTCTGCAGCATGGAGTAGCCTGAGGGGAGGAAAGCAAAGGCGAGGTGATGCTGCTGCTGCGGGTCTGCCGCAGCTCGTTTTCATCCCGCGGGGGAGGAAAATATGCGGAGCTGTTAATGGAGCGCAGCCCTTTGCGAGCCCATCCCGGCACAGAACCCTGATGCAGGCACTTAGCAAGGGGGGCTGGCTGGGTTTGGTCTCAAATTTAGCTCCATTTATCAACAGAAGACACAGGCCAGCATCACTTGGATGGGGCACCGTGGCACAAGAGACTGCAAAGGGCCTTTTGGGGGTCCCGAGTGCCGCTTGTGCTCACGGCAAGGGGAGCAGGGCTGGAAATAGCAGTGATAAATCCAAGGCAAGGCTCGAACACAGCAAATCTCTGAAGGGGCTTGGGGCTGGAGCTTTGCTGGACCCCTGCGGTGGACAAAGAGCCAGGGGGGATGCTGGGGGTGGGCAGTGTGCAGGACCACCAGCCCGGGGGAGTGCCGGGCCACTTTGCAGGATAATTAGCACACAGGAGCATCATTTCAGGGCATCTCCTCCCTCAGCCTGCTACAACAGCAACCTCAACAATCACCAGGGCATGGCTGCATTTGTTTTGTTTCTTTTAAACCCCCTGCTGGCCTTCAGATTGTTGGGGGGAGGACACGCACACAAAGCCGTAACCCTCACACAACGTATAATTGTCTGAGCCTTTGATGTTTGCGATTCCTGGAATAAACATGCTGACTTCAGTAGAGATATTCAAGTAAAATCTTACTCAGAGGTTTTTCTGCCAAGTATAATAACCCAGGGGAAGAGGGATAAGAATCATTCCATAAGCAAAACTCTCGCTGCTTGACCTCAGTGTGTGCAGATCATAATTCAGGTTCTGGAAAAACAGAGCATTTCGCTATTTTCCTTGGCAAATTTCAAAAAAATGTGCTGCAGCTAATTTCTGTGAGGCTGTGAAAGCGTTTCTAAAATAGGCATCAGGTTTAAACCGCAAGATCAACCTAAACTGATATAAATCAATAACTAACTCAGGAATATGTTTATTTTGGAAAGCGTTGGGCTTGGATATCACCTACTGCTTTAATGGATTTGCCCGATGCTTTGGATCTCATCTTTGAAACTCTGAAGAAAGAGAAGATATTTTTAAGGGAGTTGCGTGCACAAGTCCTGAAAAGGGGAAGTTAACACAGCTTCAGGAAATTCCTTCATGAGGATGCCCCTTCCTGATGGAAGTCTTTTGATACACAGGGGTTGCAGCAGGGCTTAAAACCCTTCTGTGGAGAGCAAATGTAGCTGCTCTGGCAATAACCACAGGTCTGTAAACCCACACCTTGCCCAGCATTGCTGCGTGGGTCTATCCATCCCTGCTGAGGGGATATGGACCTCCAGGGCAGGGCTCAGCTGGAGTAGAGGTGGAAAGGACTTGGCATCTCCACCCTACCCAGCATCTTCCCAAGGTGTCCACTGGGCTCCTGCATGCAGAGCTTTAGGAAATTATGGCTCTGTGTGTTCATTAGTGTGGTCTCTGAGCTCTGATGGAGTCCCCTGCAGCCCCAGTGTGAGGGCAATGCCACCCAGCAGCCCAAACCTGAAAGCAGAACTTAAGGAATCAAGAAATAGGAAAAAATCTGCCTGCTTCAGCAGCTGGAGAGGTGCTGATCTCTGTTAGATATTTCTCTGCTCAGGAATTGTCTAGACCATTGAATATGACCCTAAGTTAATATTTAGAATGCAGATGATCCCTTAAAACAGAAGAAAAGGGTGTAAAGGATGGGGTCTGTGGGCCTGGGGTTTGTCTAAGCTGGTCCTGTGGCCCATATCAAAGAGGAGAGAGTTGTTAAAGACCTGCACTGCTCTTGCTCTGACTTCCAGCACTTTCTGTGCTGGCTGGGAGGAGGAGGCTGGGTATGGAGCCTTCCCTGGGGGCGGCATTTCCAATGAGCCAGTTGTCATTTTTGTGTGAAATTGCATATCCCAGCATCAGCTTTGGGGTTTGACTATCTCTCCCTAGAAGCGTGTGTACCTGTTATGTTTGGCTGGGGAAGCAGCAAAGAACCACCAAATTTAGCATCATCTGCCTCCATTAAAGTGGCTTGTTTGTTCAGAGGATTTGCATTTCATGTGATGTTTTTCTTTTCTCCTTCTGTTGCAGGAGGAGCCATGCCACTGGCGTGCAGGTTCTGCTTAGGCTCGTTTTCAGCGTCTCCTTGTTCTGTGATTATGGAAAATTGGAGGCATTTCACTCTGCTTTTGTGACAGGTCAGATTCGTGATGGACACTTGGATATCCTGGTCCACTTGGCGCTGGGGAGGTTTGGACAAACCCCCCAAGGCTCAGGATCTGGTTGGAAATGTTTCCAAAGTATACGACCCTCCTGAGGTACAGAAACAAGCTGCCTCCTTGTTTTCCCTCCCGCGGATTTACAGCTCCCGTTGGATCCCCAGCTGTGTGCAGCAGCCAGCCAAGCCACGCTCACGTGTGTGCTCAGCACCAGGGCAGCTCCTGCCCTCCCTTCCCGGGAGAAACTGCAGGAATTCCCAGGAGAGCAGCAGGGGAGGCATTCCTGCATGCCAAGCCCTGCACCCCAGCACCTCCACCCCTTCGGGTTGCAGCCGTGGGGGTGCCAGCAGTTCCCGTGGGTGTGTTCTGGGGTGGGATTTGCTCTGATGGGATTTATTTAAAGCTTTCAGAGCTTGTGGCTCACGCTGGGCCACACCAGCTCCTGGATTCCCCAGTTGATTCACCCTGTGCTGAAGGCACAGCCCACTGAGAGGTATGGTGGATTTTCCATCACCTGATGTTTCCAGGCAAAGGCTGGGGGTATTGTGGGGAGGAATGCTTTGGCCACAGACAAAATGCTGGGCTTAGTAACAGAATGGAGATTTAAACTGGCTTTTATATGGGCAGCTCAAAGAAGATGGTGAAAGAACCTCTTCTGCCATTGCATCTCCTACTCTGCAGGAAATACAAGGGATTTATCAGTGGCACGGGTGCTGCTCCCCCCGTAAACAACTCACCATTGGTGTGATTTTCAAAGATGAGTCTGTCATTGCACTCCTGCTCGTCCACACAGCCACAGATGTAGATGGTGCCGTCCTCGCTGGGCTGGTGGCTCATGATGCAGCGTGAGGTGTTGTAGTTGGGCACCACGAGGTTCTCGAGGGGGCGGTGGGGGTTGTGGCAGAGCGTGCTGATCCTGATGCTCTCGTTGTCCTGTCTCCTGCGTGTGACAAATGAACCAGCACAGCCTTAGCCTGGCGGCCCGGCCTTTGTGTCACCTGTTGTCACCTAAACCTGATGCTAAGATCGTTTCTTTCAAGGTGTGTAGGGAATGACTCGTTTGCTGTGGCTCTGGTGTAATTTTACTTATAGGACTGGTGATGGGGGATGAGTGGCCCTGCCCAGGCTACAGCATTGCAGCTACTCCTGGGTGCATTCAGAGGAGTAGCTCTGAGCCATTAATTACTTTTAATTACAATTAATTACTTTTCCAGGGCTAGCCTCTGCTTCCTGACCTGGTGGTGCAAAGTGGGAGGATGAAGGTATGGAGAGATCTCACAGTGTCTTTGAGGTCAGCTAGGAAGTCAGACATAAAAGCTGAGGAAAGAATCTGAATTTGTCACCCTCTTCCTGGTGAAATCCCCCAGTTTCAGTGCTCCTCACATTTTCTTGGGGCTACCAGGCAATTTGACAGAGGAGCTCCAGCTGAAGAGCCCTTCTCCATGTGAGCAGGGGGGAATTTGGGGCAGGGGGTGGATTTTGTTGTTTGTTTGTTTGGGTTTCCTGTTGTGCTTTGCTTTTTTAAAAGTCCATAATGCAACAATTACGTTGAGGCAAACTCCTACTGAAAGCTGGCATACAGCATTCACTCTAATTAGCAGGTTGAGATAAAGCCTAGCGATAAGTGCTTGGCTGGCTTTCATTTTGGCAGCCAAATTAAAAGGGAAAGTGGAGGAAAATCACTCTGGGCAGACCCAAAATGGATGGTTTTTTTTTAGTTTTGCTCATGGGGACCAAAAAGCTGGGGGAGGCACTCTTCCAGGCCAAACCATGCAGTGAGGCAAGATTGAGTTTCCTGTCCAGGCACCTCTGGCAGGAGCAGAAAAGGGCTTTTTCCTGGGGGTGGGAAAGAGGTGGGTTAACCCCAGTGGGTTAACCCCAGTGTGGTGCCAGCTCAGATATCCGTGTTCTGGATGGGGACTGACCTTGGCTGCACCCCTGAGCGTGAGCTGAGGTTTCACCCGCCTGATGCAAGAGGACATCACAGGTTTGGAGGTCAGGGTTGCTGGTTTGCCCTTGGGTTCAGCTTCTAAAGCTAAATTTGGAGGTTTACAGCAGTTTATAGGTCCTGCAGCAAACTTGCCACGCTTTGTGCCAGGCACTCAAAAGCTTAATTCATTTAGAAAATAAACCAGCATTAATTACAGGGCAGACCAAACATTTTTTTTTCACTGAGCGTTGTCATTTTAATTACAATGGAACCAAGGAAAGAGGAGGAGAAATCCTGAATTGGCCAGGCACAGGGGTACCCACATTCCTTCCTTCCCCCATCTCCCCTCGGGGAGGGAAGCTCCTCTTACCAGATGGCCACGCAGATCTCGTGGGGGTGCTCGCAGTAGGAGTTGAGGTTGCAGTTGCTGTAGCACACCTTCTCCTCGCAGGCCGGCGCCGTGGACTCGCACCACTTGCACAGGTTGGTCTTGAGGCTGCGGCGGGCGCCGGCCCCGCAGGCTGGGGAGCAGAGAGGAGCTGCAGGTGAGCGTGGGAAAACAGCCACCATCCCCAGCCATCCCCACAGCCAGGGCAGAGGGAGCCCCAGCTTATTAGTGTTCTTTGTGGTTTTTTATGGCTGTTTCTTGAGCTTAAAAAGTCCCGAGCCCGAGCCAAGAGATTGGACACTCCTGCGCATTCGTGTTCAGGTTGTTTATTGTTTCTTATCTCTCAGAGTCTGGAGCAAGGACAGCAGGACCTGCTCCTCCAAAATTCACAGCAGGAATGACGCCCAAGAAGGCTGTCTTTACCTTTTTATCTCTTTCAGGAAAACCAACAACGTATAATTATTTATCAATCTTTTCCAATTAATTTCTACCTTTTCTTACCATGACAGTGCTGCCTCCACCAATGCCCATCCCCATCGTCACAGCAGGAGATGGAGGGGAGAGAAGAAAGAGGAAGGGGAAGGGGCACCGCCCTTTGCCCTCCATGTTTGCTTTTTTCTCTCCTACCTCCATAAATCTAAACCCTACACTCACCCAGTGATAAGATCAGCTAATTACACACTTCCTTTCTATTTTGCATTTCATCTCTCAATGTGGGCAGTGTTCTCCAATGACACGGCTCAAGCATAGAGTTCTGTGCTTTAGTCTCGAGTTCCGAAACTGCCTGGCAGGGCTCCAGACCCCCCTGTACGGTCCGAGGAGTATTCTGGGCTGCCACACCAGCTGACCCTATCTCTCCAAGAAGGTGAAGCCTTCCTTTGCTAAAGTGATCACCAGCACTGGAATGGTTCCTGATGTGGATTTAGTTATGATGCAAATTTCTGCTTCTAGAAACAAAGGACATAGTTGAAAACAATTTAAAAAGAGAAAAGCTCGCCACTGAATAGCCAGCTTAAATTGTGATTGTGATTCTTCTGAGAGTGGCAAGCACCCTGCGGACTAATGGATGTATTTTTAACTCTGACCAGATTTGATTCTCTTGCATAACTGATGTTGTTTCCATCCTGTACCTTCTGGAGCAAAGGCTCAGTGCTGCTTCCTGTGTAGATTCTTGCTAGAACCACAGTGTGTTCCAACAGGCAACACGGCAAAATAGGACACTGGCATTTTTTTTTTTAAGCTTTTTTTTCACTCTCTTTTGCCCAGTCAGTTGAGCTTTGTGTTATTCCAAAGCCCAGAGGAGATGGGAGGATGCAGGGGCTGGGAAACTGCAGAGAACCAGGTTTTCCCTGTGTGTTTCCTGTACTGTTGCCCTGGTTTTTGCTAAAGCCTTCTGTTTTTAACCTTGGAGTCAGATTCTTTCTCACACAGTTTCATGTAAATAATGGCCAATGTTTACTTAACGGTATTTTCTGTTTTTCATTCCTTTTGTGATAAGAGAACTTTGATGAGCATCCTTTTTCTCCAGTGGGATTGAGAAGGAAGTGCCATGTCCTCCAATCCCTTGTGGAGTTAAGAATTGTATAAGAATGTGACATATGTAAATAAAGTTGCCTTTTCCCTCCTTTCTGCTGAACCTGGCAGGTGTAAAAGCGTCTTTATTGTGTTTTCCCAGACACACTGTACCATTTATCATCAAGGGGAAATTCACTTCTTCCTCTACAACCTAGGCTCAAATTGGCATTTCCCCTCATCCCGAGTACATTCGGTGATGGGAAAGGGACATCTCCAGTCTCTGTATGCCTGAAGACTGCTGCCCTGGTTTTTCTTAGCCTTCTGATAATTTACATATTTGGAGTCAGATTTTCACACACTTTCATGTAAACTATAGCCAATGTTTAGTTAACTGTATTTTCTGTTTTTCATTCCTTTTGTGATAAGAGAAAGTTTGATGAGCATCCTTTTTCTCCAGTGGGATTGAGGAGGGAGTGCCATGTCCTCCAATCCCTTGTGGAGTTGAGAACCCTATAAAGTAGGAGAAATGTAAATAAAGTCCTCTCTTTTTCCTCTTTCTGCTGAACCTAGCAGGTGTCAGAGTGTTCTTTATGGTGTGCTTTACCAACACAGAAAACTTCATTTATTCCCCTCCAAGCAGGAAGAGAGGTGCTGGGGAGGGATGTACGGCCAGGCTGGGACAGCTCCCTCCTCTCCTGCTGTGTCCTCGACCTCCCTCTTCCCATTCAACGTGTCCAAGCTGGGAAATGTGTTAGTCACCCACTCCCTGAGCATCTGTGTATTTGCAGTAAAGGAAGGGCTGAGCCTTCCCAAGCTCTGGGGCTGCTCCCTCCAGGGCCCCACTGCCCGCTGTGCCCCATCCCAGCACGAGATGCTCTCCCAGCCCTGGAGCCCAGGGTCTGCCACAGCAGCAGGAATAACTGCCTCCATCTCACAGGCATAACATTATCTCTATTTTTATAGAAAGGGTGCATGAACCATGCTTGGTTAAGGGATAAATCCCAGCTAAATTTAAACTTCCTGTCTTAAGGTTGTTAAATGTCTTAAAAAAAAAAATAAGCCACTGAGTGGCTTATGTAGAAATATATATTTATGCTTTTTTTTTTACTTAAATAGATGCACTCTGAAGTGTTCAGGTATGAACCTGAACAACAGCAGCTAATTTTTTTTAAATTTTGAGCTGTCTGAGATTCTCTGGCTGCCGTGTCCCCGAAGTGCCAGCACTCCCAGCCCCTGTGGACAGGGCAGTTGTGGCTCACTGTGCTGCCCACAGCCCTCACAGGGTTTTCCATCACCAGCTGGTAGTCTGAAGAAGAAAAATTGCAGAATCCCTGAGTGTGGCTTGGGAAGCCTCAGCCCCTGCAAGCAGGGCCCTGCTGCTCCAGCCCTGCTGATCTGTCAGCAGCGTGCAGGAGCTCCTGTGCTCTTGGTGGTCACATCTGTGACCTTCCTGTGTCCCACAGCCAAGCCCAAGGACCCTTTTTAATGCTTTTACTGTCCCAACAGCAAAAATGGGTTTTTAACTTCTCTGCTCCCCAAATCCAGGGCATGCAGCCTGCTCTGACAGCATCCCACGTGCCTGCTCTGCTTCCCTCACCAGCCCAGACCCACCTCCCTGGGACAGTCTTAAAGAGCTGCTGGAAGGCTCCCACACAGAAATAAACCATTTACAAGCTCCCATGGCCTCGTATGTGGGGCCAAGGTTAACAGCTGGGGGGAAACCCAAGCTCTGAGGAAAAGCCTGTTGCATCCCAAGGCTGGAAGGAGGAAATTTTGGTTTAAATGACCCATGCCAGGCTTAAAATGCAGTGCAGCAGGGACTGTGTTGTGCCAGGTTTTGGGGGAGCTGGGAGCAGGGTGGGTGAAGATGTTGTCCACAACCTCTTGCTCAGCATCTCCCCCATCCATGGGGCTGCTCTGGCCCTGCTGGGGTACCCTGGGATTTTGTGGGTGACCCCAACAGCTCCAATGACCCACATCCCTCCCAGGTTTAGCTACTGAAACCACGGCTTCAGCTGGGATTTGAAGCACCTGCAGCCAGCACGGGCTACCCTCACCTCCCTGCCTTGCTCAGCCAGGGCAGGACTTGCAGAAACTGCAAAACTCCACTGCAGGATGAGAGTTTTGGGTGTGGAACAGAAATCAAACCCAGCATTTTTTGTGTGCGACCTTCAGCCTCCAGCGACAGCCAGCGCACCCTGCAAACTCCATCTGCACAATTCATGGGAGCAGAGAACTGAAGGTGAGCTGGTTTCTCTGCCCAAACCCAAGCCCTGCCACGCTCAGGGCTGTGCTCTGATGGTGTCACTGCCATGGCTCCTCTTCCACCTCTTCAGCTCAACCCATCCATGCCATGGTTCACAGCAGGCTCGTGCGGGGTTGGCTCAGCACCATCACCCCAGGGAGACCTGGAGGCCCCGCAGAGGAGCAGCCAAAGGACAAATCCAGGTTGTGGATGTTGCTGGTACAGGATGGGGTTGCTTATTTATGTATTTATACCCACCAGGTGCGTTATTTACTGATTTATGCCAAGGGTTTGCTTGAGATCTCAGAGCAGAACGTCAGACTTGCCAGTGCTGCACTGGTGTGGGTGGTGGGGACCTTGGCTTGCAGGGGGGAAACCAGGACAGATGAAAGAGTTAAATACGGAAACAAGATCCAGAAATACAGCAGTAACTGGACAAAATTCTTTGGAGACAAATTGTTCCAAACTAACTCAGGCTGTGATTCTGTTATCTGCTCTGCAAGAAAGGTCAGAGCAGGAATATCTCTTTTTTCTCCCCACTTCCACAACTCCTTCTTGTCCTAGGGAGCTGAAAAGAAGAGCACAAAGCCCACAGCAAATTTCTTCAGGGCTGTGTGTCCTTGAACCATGAGCTCCTAGGTACAATTTGACTGCCACATCACTCATCTTGGCCCTGATTAGACCCAGATGAACACTTTCAATATTAATAGTCGGATGATTTAATAAAGCTGCACAAGCAGTAAAAGTAACAATACACTTCCATAAACGGGTTCCAGATGTTGCCAAGGCAAATGCTAAACATCAAAATACAAACTTCAAAAAAAAAAAAAAAAAAAAAAAGAAAAAAAAAAAAAAAAAAAAAAAAAAAAAAAAAAGAAAATAAAAAAAAAAAAGCTGGATAAGCAAAACTTGGAACAAACTATAAACTAATTAAATGTGGGTTGAGTTTTCCAAAAATAAATTGAAGCCATAAGGATGTGATGTGAGCCAATAAATAGAACAGTTAGTCAAAGTTATTGTGGAACAACAGTTGGAAAGATGGTTTGAAGTCACTGATAGGTGGGCTCACAGCGAGCTTGGCTTCCCATCAATAGGAAGGTTTGTTCTCCTGTGCATGAGAGTGGGATCAAATCTTCTGGTATCTATAACTGGGACCCCAGAGAGGCTCCTGAGAGAATATGAGATGATTTTCAAGTCAGGGAATAAAGGAAAAACGACACCAGAAGTGCCTGTGTCTCTCCTGCAAGAGCAGTAGGGGGGATCCCACCACCCCAGGACACCAAGATAATTTTTCATGCGTGCTGGGGCAGCCCCCCAGCCTTTCACTGCCCACAGGGCATCCACAACCTCTGCTTGGCCACCTGCAAGGCCCATGGAAACATCGCTGCTGCAGTCAATAACCCACCCTGTTCTCCAGAGAGGAGTCGTTGAAAACAGCTCTGCAAGGGAATTTCACCCCAGCCCCACTGCTGCAGCCACAGAAGCAGAGGAGCTTTCTGCCAGCAGGGACTGAGGCTGGAAGAAGCTGGAGGAGGATTTTGTGAGCCCCTCTCAACCACTGCAGCCCCAGAGAGCAGGTGGGACATCCAGCACCCAACTCTGGCTCCAGCTTTCCCCACGCTCTGGTCCCTGTGTCTGGGGAGACACAATAAAGAGGCTCTTGCACCTGCCAGGTTCAGCAGAAAGGAGGAGAATGGATGGATTTATTTACATTATCTCATTCTTATACACGTCCCAACTCCACAAGGGATTGGAGAGCATGTCACTTCCTTCTCAATCCCACTGGAGAAGAGAGATGCTCATCAAAGTTGTCATATCACAAAAGGAATGAAAACCAGAAACTACCGTTAAGTAAACATTGGCTATTATTTACATGAAACTGTGAGAAAGAATCTGACTCCAAGGTTAAAAACAGAAGGCTTACAAAACCAGGGCAACAGGTCCTCAAGGAGGGGGAAGCACTAAGGAGCAAGCTGGGGGTGCTTGGGGGTGCAGGCACAGCACATTTGTTGCAGGCAAGGGGAAAACACCTCGTAGGCCAAGTGATGGCAGGCAATGCGTTTTCGTGGAATGAACTCTTTTATTTCTCAAGAATTCTCCCTGCCATGCTGCTTTGGGACAGCTAAACACCAGGTGGGCTCGAGGGAACGTGTTTGGAGTGAGGTGCTAGAGCTCTCATCCCTGTTCCCAGCGTTCCCCTTCCCAAGATGGAAAGGGACCAAGGCCTCTGCCACACAGGACCTCCACTGCAGGACTTTCAGCTCATGCTCTGCCTTGCAGTGATAACTGTCCTTACATTGCTTGTGTTTCTCAAGGACAAAGAAAAATTGGTAATTTTTAGGTCAGAAATGCTCTACAGTGAGGTCTATCCCCTGCTTTCCGTGTATCTCCAAGCACCCCGGGATGGGGCTGATGCTATTTCAGCAGCCACCGAGGGCTGCCCAGCTTGCTGTTACCCCGGAGGCTCCAGGAGCTCCCTGCATCACCTTTTCCATGAGGTCAGCCAACCTGTGACCCCCAGGCTCTGCCCTGGGAGAGGCTAAGGCCAGGGGGATGAGCTGAGATGCTCTTTGCTTTCTCTAATCAGCAGCACACCTCAGCACGGGGCTGGGGAGCAGCTCTAACTCAGCCCTGCAGCCCTGTTATTCCTGGAAACCCCCGGATAGGTGCTCTGAAGGAAACACAACCTGCACTGGGACCTGCTTTCCCACCTGGGTGAGCCTGGGCTCTGTGGCCAGCCCTGCGCCTGCTGCCAAGTTTAGGAGTTGGTTTTGCTTTGGGTTTTTATCCATGGTTAACGACACAACTACGCAATAACAGAGCCTCTCATAAAATTATTATGAGAACAAACAAATTCCTTCCCTTTTATACGCAGCACTTGGATTTTAAGATGAATCCAGCAGCAGAGTTGATGGGCTCTGCTCTCTCGCTGGCCCGTGTGAGAGCACCAGGTGCTCCCCACCACCAGGTTCCTCCTGAGCTGCCTCCTCCGTGGTGCAGCACAGATGGGCACCAGGGCAATTCCCACGCCCTGATTTCCAGGAGATTCTGTGCAGGGTCAGAAGTTCCCAGGGCAGTTGTTCAGCACAACCTGTATAACAGTGATCCCAGATTTCCTGCAGTCAGTTTGAGGCAGATCTAAGCTGTCAAAAAATGCCTGGTGCTGTTGCAGCATCCTGCTGTGCTGCAGAATCTCCCCAGAACCAGGCCTCAGAGTGTTGTACTTCTATTTTGGATGCAGCTCAGTTTCCTCCAGCAGACTCCTGTTGTCCAGTGGTGGGGTCTGGTGCTGCTTTCAGCTGCTGAACCAAAGAGGTTTTTGGTATCAGGCTGCTCTTCTCCATCCATGTGTTTTACACTGCATCTTTATCTTCGTAACAGAGGTAGAGCAGACCAAACGAAGCTGAAAAAACTTCTTATCCCAGTTTTTGCCTCTGCAAGGCACAAGCCACTGGATCTCCCAGGAAATCCATCAGTGCCCAGGCTGCATGCAGGTCAGGGGACCCAGGCTCCACCCTCAGCTACGTGGTCCCACATCATCCTGCATAATAAATTCTGCATTTGGCAGAGTACAATGCGGAGCAAGGAATGAGCCAGAAATGTTTCCTGGTGCATAAAGAAGGACTGATTTTGATTGTCTTAGACACCAGTGCTTCCAGGGCCAGGAAGACATGCAGTATCCATTTCTGGCTTGCTTGGACCTTCTTCAAACAGGCTGGTGACTGACTTATTCTACTACTTATTTTTCCTTTGTGAAAATATCCCTTTAAATTCAGTGTTTAGCAAATACTGCTCAGTCCCATTACAAAGTAAATTGGGTATGGATCATACCAGCGAGCTTCTCCAGTCTCTTTCAGATGCTTAAATTACATCATGATCTAACTTCACCCAGGGGAGGGACAAGCTCTGCAGATTACTGCCCGTCCTTCTGCTTTGGGAATCTCCGGTGTTTCTCGGGTGCCTTTCACAAGTTTTCTGAGCAACGACCCCGCTTTTGGGGCGTGGGGATGTTTCATACTGAGGTACCCCAGGGTTGTGCCCCAACAAAGCCAGCAGCACCCAGGCAAGCTGGAATGCCAGGGGCCAGTGGGGAGATGTCTGGCATTTGGCAGGGAGAATTTGGGCAGTTTCTCTTTGATTTTGGTCAGTTGCTGTCTGGGTGAGGACAGGGGAGTGTGCCTGGCCCTGCTGATCTCCTCCATCCCCTCTGGCAGGATCTCACATTTCCTTCACCGATTTCACCTCCTGACCCCCAAAGCTGCTTCTGCTGGGACAACCCCTGCTCCATCCCTTTGGGCCCCTGCGGGTCTGGGTGTCCACCACTGGGATGGCTGGGCCAGGGCTGCAGGGGCAACTATTTGCCACATTGTGCTCTCACTTGTGTTTAAAAACAACAACAGCTCAACTGACTCATAGATCCTACGGCCTCTGAGTCATTTTTTATTTCTGGATTTCACTGCTCTGCCCTTTGCAGTGAAGGGAGTTGTATGCTCTCACACACACACACACATCAAGTTCACATTTGTTTTTCCCCTATAAAAACAAAACGATTTCCATACCATTAATGAAACAGAAATGATCTGACTTCGCTTACCCTGGCTTTTATTTTCCATTGTATAAACTCTGCAGATGAAATAATGATGGTTGTAAAGTAAACCTCTCTTTTTTTTTTTTCCTTTCCCTTTCCAGGCAGCCTCTTTTCGAAATAGCAATAGGGAGTCACTTACAGGCTTGGCTTGTGCTGCGCCTGTAGTAATTAACCCCTTCAGCCCTCGCTTTTCCTCTGTTGGAAGTTGGCCACGGCGTGGGTGAAGGCATCAGCAGATCTCCTCCAGGACCAGAGGCAAAGCAGGGGAGCAGAGCAGGCAGGGAAATGTGGGAAAGGAGGCCAAGAGCTGCTCCAGGCAGAGCAGGAGTGTGTGCCTGGAGCAATGCACCCGTGGGCTGGGCAGCTTTCCTGGGAGAGCCAGGGTGCTGCCACTGCAGGGCCAGAGGTATCTTCAGTCTTCCTACACCCCCCTTTTTTGGGTTTAAATCAGCACCAGCGTTTTGTGTTTAGCCTGGCAGCCCCATCCTGGGTCCCCTCCCTTCCCTCCCACTCCCTCGGGGCCACCAGCCAAACGCCCTCTCTCCTCCCCACACCTCTGCAGAATAACCTGTGGTAAATAATTAATCACCTAATCATGCTCTTTCTGTTTACAGGGCCGTTATGATTTTACGAAGCACCCCGAGGAGCATTCTGAGGGTGAGGTCATACCTTACACAGCAGCAGCTCCAGCTGGAGCTGGGCGTGCCAGCACGTGCCTGCCTTGCCCTCCCTGCCAGGATTTGAGCTCTGCTCCTTGACAGACCCACACAATCTGTCTGTCTTCAAGGCCTCCACGCATGCCACAAGCATTTTTCCTAATCCCATTTGTCCCTGCATCCCCCCAGTGCTGGAGCAGATGCTCCACTGATGCCTGGCCCGGCTGGGTTGGTGACACTGACTGAGATGCTGCTCCCCTTCCCAGACTGGGTGATGTGTTTTATATTATTTCTCCTGGATTTATTAAGCATTATGTAACTGGCTAACCAATCCCGCATGCGACGCAATCGTGGCTGATTTCATGTCAGTGGAAAGTAAACAAAAAAATTGCTCTGAAGTGGCTGAACTGAAATTCATTTCCACATGCTGAGCAGTTCCTGGAGGATCTCTCCCATCTCCTCGTGGTTAATTTGCATCCAAGCTCTCATGCAACCCCTTAGAAAAGAGTTATGGAAAAACTGCACATGGGACATGACAGCGTGTTACGAGGAAAAATTATTAAGATGAAGTTTATTTTACTTAAATATTTTTAAGCAAGTTTGTTGATTTCTGCTGTTCCTTGAAATGTGTAACACTTGCCTATTTTTTGCCTTTTAGCTGGGGAACTCCTTCAAATGTGAAAATTACTCACCAAAGCAAGTTTGGCGTTGAAGTTTGAAGAACCAGGCAAGCCAGCCCTGCTGTCCTGAGGTCCTGACGCCCAGCAGGACCCAGCCCAACATGCCAAGGAAGCTGTTCTGCCCTTGCTGAGCTTTGGAAGGACTGTCAGTATCAGGTGAGGCAAAAACTACACCCCCATTAGACCCTGAACTCGAGGTCTTTCAGGAGCACTTGGTCATGGACAACATCCTTCCCATTAATAGCAGTTTGCATTCACAGACACTGAGCTGAGGATGGGGAGTGTGGAATGGATGAAACAGCAGTGGCCTTGCACTATTTCATTTGTTTTTCTCAGTGTCTTTGAGACTTCCAGCCATGTCTGAAAATGTTGTGCGTATTTCTGGATCCATTTCACTGATCACTGAAATATCAGTAAAATGGGTGGTTGGGGGTTACCTGGTTTATGTTATTTGCATTATTTTTCACTAAGTCCCTGAGGCAGCCAAGCACCTGCTTCACCTGGGCAAGAAGCTGAGTCCAATTAAGCTGAAATGCTGTATTAGACCTGGCTCATGGATCATGTAACATCTATTTGCCAATTGCTGGGCTGCAGCTTGAAAATAAAGGTGGCCCCAAGCCATGATCCAGGGACAGATGATGGTGGTGAAGGGGCAGGGTGGGACAGACCTGAAGGCAGTGCTGGTGGGCAAATTCACAGCTCCAGGTGGGTGTCACCACTGCACCGAGTCTTGTGCTAGATGAGGAAAGCTGTCCTAAAACACAGAGAAAACTCACAAGGTAGGGGGTTGTNCTTTTCTACAAGATCCCCGTTTCCAACAGAACCACTTCAAGGAGAACTGCAGCTCTCACCTGCCCGGGCTGCTACCCCCACCCTGCCTGGCAGGTGCCAGGTCAGACCCTGACTGCCAGCTTAAACCAGTGTTTGTGTATTATTGCTTTGTTATATGTATATATACATCTATTTTAGTAAAAGAACTGTTATTCCTATTCCCCACATCTTTGCCTGAAAGCCCCTTAATTTCAAAATCATAATAATTTGGAGGGAGGGGAGTTGCATTTTTTCCATTCCAAGGGAGGCTGCTGCCCTTATTAAGCAGACACCTGCCTTTCAAACCAAGACATCCCCTCTTCTGGAGGCTAGTTTATTCCTTTGTGAGATGAGCAGGGGTGCTCTGTATCCCTCCTTAAAAAGATGGCTCGAGGGAGGGTTGAGGATTAGAACAGAGGGTCAGCACGTGGGTCCCTCACCCTGCCCAGGACAGCTGCCTATCAGTGGGGTTTTTTACTCCCTGCCTGCTCGATGTTGTGGGTTGCTGTGTAATTAGGGCCAGCACCTCCAGATCCCTTACCAGGCCAGGCAAAATCTTCCCTGGCAGACAAAATCAGGTGTGAGTTTGCCTGGTAATACCTGTACTTATCCCTTTAGGCATTTTTCAGCCACTGGGTAAGTACTGGGCTATGAAGGTCTGTTGCCCTGGTTTTTGCTAAAGCCTTCTGTTTTTAACCTTGGAGTCAGATTCTTTCTCACAGTTTCATGTAAATAATGGCCAATGTTTACTTAATGGTATTTTCTGTTTTTCATTCCTTTTGTGATAAGAGAAGTTTAATGAACATCGTTTTCTCCAGTGGGATTGAGAAGGAAGTGCCATGTCCTCCAATCCCTTGTGGAGTTGGGAATTGAATAAAAATGTGAAATATGTCAATAATAAAGGTAATTTCCCTCCTTTCTGCTGAACCTGGCAGGTGTGAGAGCGGCTTTATTGTGTCATCCCAGACACAAAGGTCAGATGTGAGGAGCTATGACACAAACCAACTTTTGCAGCCATCCTGTGTCTGAAGGTGCAACCTTGTCTGGCAAAAAGTCCCTTTCATTGCACCTACGTCCCCATTTCTTTCCTGATCCTATATTTTGCTGTCTTTTCTACACTGTGTTGTACTGGAAAAGCCTAGAGAGAGCAAGCCAAGCCAGCAGCACAGCCTGAAGTGTCTGGGGAGGGAAAAACACCCCACAGCCAGAGGCCAGCCCGAGAGAAAACCATGGATCCAGCGTGGTGAGCTGCACCAACATCACAGCATGATCCCACTGCCACAGCAGCTCCCACCAGCCCGGGCAGCACGCGAGGAGAACGTGCCACTCCTCTTGGTCAGATGGAAAGCAAAGCAACTCATTCAAGGTCTGAGGAGGTGGGGAAACGCTGGGTTTCAGCAGTTTATGAGTAATTTTAGCAGCTCTGCCAGCACCTCTCTTATCTGGGGCCTTGCAGGGTGAGGCAGTGCATTATCAGCACATATTAGCCTGGGGCTCGTGGGCTGGCAGTGGGGTTGGCAGAGGGCTGAGCTGGCACATCCCCAGTGGAAGCTGCCTTCTGATGGTTGGGGATTTGCACGCCGTGCTTCGAGAGGGCTCTGAGATTTCAGCCCTTTGAAGAGCACTTTGCAGTGATCTGGTTTTGACTGAGTTCTTGTCTTAAAAATAAGTGCCTTCTCCCACCTCCCACACTGGTGGGAGCAGGAGTCACCGCCCGGCCACGCACGGGTGGTTGGAGCTCATCTTGTTGTGAGTTGCTGCAGAAATTGCTGAGGATTTTAGAGCACTTTTAGGACTGGGAGCTGAATGGCGGAAGGCAAGATTCAACCAACTCCACGCTGCTGTTGCCATCATTTTTGCCACTCTTGTTTCTGCAGAGGCATCAACAGTCTGTCCTATACCCCAACTAACCTCAGCTTCTAACCTCAGCCCATTCTCAGGTGCAGCAGCCATGAGTCTCCCCCTTTGACACAGAAAAAGCAGCAGAAATGAGCCAAGCAGCAAAAGCACGTGAGCTGCTGTTGTCCTGTTTTTTGCTAAGCCTTCTGTTATAACCTTGGAGTCAGAGAATTTTCACACAGTTTCATGTAAACTATAGCCAATGTTTACTTAACTGTATTTTCTGTTTTTCATTCCTTTTGTGGTAAGAGAAAGTTTGATGAGCATCCTTTTTCTCCAGTGGGATTGTGGAGGAAGTGCCATGTCCTCCAATCCCTTGTGGAGTTGAGAACCCTATAAAGTATAATAAATGTAAATAAAGTCTCTCTTTTCCCTCTTTCTGCTGAACCTAGCAGGTGTCAGAGTGTCCTTTATTGTGCTTTTACCAGCACAAGCTGCAAGTTGCCAGCAGACATTGCTGCATCTAAACTTCTGCCATTCAAGTAAAACTACTGTGCAGCAGTCAGGGTTTTTTTACTATTATCATCATATTATGCTCTGGAATTCAACTTTCTGTATATTTTTCAGGCTCTGCATGAACCCTGGATGTCGGTGAATAGATGGAATTGAAATTTAAGGATACTATCCAAATAGGTAAACACATCAGAAACATTATCTGGGTCACATTTGGGCAGCAGGGTTCGCTCTGTTTTAAGTGCAAATGGGTTACTGATGATTTAGATTAACTTCCTGAGGAGTGTTTGAAATTCCTGGCACACGTTGGGTTTGCCATCTGCTGCAGGGTCTTTGATGAGCCCACAAAGTGACATTAGACTGGAGCTGCTGCTCTTCATCGCTGGTTGGACTTCTTGTGACTGACCAGGGTGTATTTTTTTGCATTTGTATTGCTTTGATTCCCAAGGAGAAAAAGGGCTTGCAAGGGACTGTGCCACGAGCAGCTGGGGCAGAGATGTCCTGTGAATGCTCCATCCATTTGCTGTCATCAGTTTGTTTCAACAATGCCAGTTCTTCTCTGCTAAAATTATTATGCAGAGTTGGATTTTGCCCTCGTTTAGGACAGCTCTAACAGTAATTAAGTAATCTGTGCTGTCAGAGGGAACTTGAGGCTAGCCTGGGTTACAGATGCTAAAAACTTTCTCCCTTCTCCTGAAGCATAAATAGATGTTGTGTTCTTCTCTTTCATGCCCTTCTTCATCTCTTAAAAAATACCTTTTAAGGAGCCGGTGTTGTAACCTACCAAAAATTACTGCCCAATAAGGTTGAATTCAAATTGAATATTTTCCATTTTTTGAAGCAGAAGAGAGCCATGGCAGGAGGGCAGAGGAAGCAGGGTTTTGGAAAGGAATTTTTTTTTCAGGAACAGAACCAAGGGTCCTGTGACAGAGCCTGAAGTGCTTTTCTTCTGCACATGGAAGGAACAGGAGCTTGTGTGTCTTTGCAATGCCTCTCAAGAGATCCTCCTTGCAGGAGAAGGAGAAGAAGCCACCAGTCCCAGCTCCAGGGAGACTCAACAGCTGCAGGAGATGGGGTTCAGGGGGCAAAGCTCCTCTTCCAGCACGGAAGAAATGACAAAGCAGGGAATGTTCTCTATCCACCATCTCCTGCTCCAAGATCTCATCATTTTGCAGTTGCTACTTGTCTTTTCAACTCATCATCCTGTGATGCCTTAGGTTTTAATTTCTATATTTTTCAAATCCTGTACTGCCCAGTGTGTAACTCTGAAGTTCCTTGTAGCTCGTGAGCTGCTCTCTTAGGCCAGACAGACACAACAAAGCCTCTCTGAGCTGTTCAAGGACACTCGGGCTGGCCTAGGCCCAAAGGTGTAAACTGGGGCCATGAGAGAGGTGGAGAAATTGAAGAGAGCTGAAGTTTTAATTGGTGAATTTATGCTGAGATGCAAATAGCCCAAACCTAGAACAGTGTCAAGAACTCGTGACCTGTGGTCCACCTTGGGGTCCATTTGATGGAAGCAGCCTCTGGCTCCCCAGGGTGTGCCTTGAAGGCCTTCAAATAAATCCCTGCCTTTATCCCCTTACTCCTGCCTGGTCTCTGTTTCTGGGTGGCTGGGAAAAAGGCATCACCTGCCTCTGGATACCTCCTGAGGCGTGCCATGGCCTGAACATGCTGAGCAGCACTTCTGCCCAGGAGCTGCCTCCCAGGCTGCTGCAGAGCTGAGAGCCCTGGCGAGGGTAGAAGGAAGGCTCAGATGTGATGATGCTGTTCTACAAACAGGTGAGCACAGGGCAAAAATACAAAATCACTGTAAATGTTGGCTGAGATCTCACCCCCAAGCTAACAGCTTCTGCCTCTGGTGGGAATGTCTGCGTTTTCCTCCACTGAGTGCCTCTTGACTTATTAAAGACATGGCAGGAACTGGGATCCCAGGGGATCCATCAGTCTTATTTCTGTGGATGCTTGTACCCTGGGTCTATTTGAAGAAGGATGATTCATTCAACTGCTTGAGCTTATGGTTCTGTGTGTCACTTCCCATTGTAAGAAGGGTCTTGTTTGCCATCATGGACTGGTTGGGGCTAATTTTGGGATAGATCTAGCATGGAAAAAATGCTTTACGCAGCGAGACAGCAGCTGATTCAGTTTCCTCCATGCTGGATGCTGGTGTTTAGAGTCTCCAAGGCAGGAAGTTTTATCAAGCAACATCAAACAGATGTTCCTCATGGTGTTCCAGCTGCATTGACTGGCAACCTGCTCAGTCAAACCCTGGAGGGGGACACAGGCGTTCATTCTGCTTGGACAGCAGTTTATTAAACGATCCACCTGGAAACAGCAAAGGATCTTTTAAGAGAAATATCTGTACCAGTGTTCATTGTAAATGCACCAGAAGCACTTGTAGCCATGGCACTCACAAGAATTGTTTCCAGGAAGGGGCCTGAGTTACTGATTTTGCAGGAAAAACAAAGAAATTTTTCTCTGGATTTTCACTGCTGGGCAGGGTATGAATCCACATTGGCAACATCAGTTTTCTGATGGGGTACACAGTGAACTGTGGCAACGCAGGATACAGCTAAGCACTCTGGTTTGGGATGGCTGAAGTGAGAAGGGATCAGTATCCAAATCCCAGGGTTTTGCACTGTTGATCCAAGGAAAAGGCCCCTCTTGGTGGCCAGGAACTGCAGCAGATGTCTCTGGGCCTTCCAGATGCAAAGATGTCAGTGGGTTTTTCCCAGAGGGCATCTTATCACAGGGGGGTTGGAGGAACTGAAGAGGTTAGGAGAGATTTGGATACTGGGGCAGTATCAGACTTCAGTGGGTGCCAGCTCAGGTGATTGCTCCAGGGCTCTGCCCTGCCTGGACCCCAGAGCAGAGTGATAAACCAGCCCTGTTTGCTGGCTGCCATGGTGGTGCTGGTTCCTGTTGCTGGCACAGGCACATCTGGGCTGCTTTGAGTGCAGGGCACGCATCAGAGGGCGTGTGGTGGTCCTGGAGGGCTGGACTCTCCAGCCCCAAGGCATGGCCAGAGGACTTGCCACCGTGTGCTGCAGGGGCAGGACAGCAGCTCTTTGCAGGCTGAGTCTGGAATTTCCTTCAGAAACCTTCAGGCCTCATCAGAACTGAGTGTGCAGCTGTGGTAGAAGCTGCTGGGGACAGCTTTTTTGGACATCTGCTTCTCCAGAAAGACTGGAGTTTTGGGTGCAGTGGAGAGCAACTGATGTGGAGATGAAGGGAACATCTTTATCTACAGTGTGGGAAGCTGAGAGACCTTCCTGCAGGCAGAATGTGTCCAACATGATGCTGCTTCAGCTGCTTTGAGAGTCGTGGCCCATTTTGGGAGAGGCATGGGTGGAACTGGAGCACAGGACCCTGCAAAGTGACACTCAGCAGCTGCCACTGCTGGAAGCACACCTCAGCCCCCCACCACAGCTGGAACTGCACATCAGCCCCCAACCACAGCTGGAACTGCATATCAGCCTGCAGCCACAGCTGGAACTGCACATCGGCCCGCAGCCACAGCTGGAACTGCACATCAGCCCCCAACCACAGCTGGAACTGCACATCAGCCCCCAGCCACAGCTGGAACTGCATATCAGCCCACAGTCACAGCTGGAACTGCACATCAGCCCCCAACCACAGCTGGAACTGCACATCAGCCCCCAGCCACAGCTGGAACTGCACATCAGCCCCCAGCCACAGCGTGCTCAGGCTGATTGCCCCAAATCACTCAGCTCAAACAGTGAAAAGGTGCTTTAAAAGAAGTTAATCTTGAATCCAAATAGCCCTGTGCAGTCCAGGGTAGCACTTGGATTTAGGCATGTCCTTGGGCTGCTCGAGTCCACTCTGTGCCCTCTGTCCAGCACAGCCTGGCAGCTGTGGTCACAGCTGGACACATCAATGGCTCACGGGCCAGGACACATTTGCTGAGGTATAAATCAGCTGTCCTTTGTTCGTGGCTTATCAGTGGAAAGGAGAACTCTGCAGTGGAATAGCTCCATGAAAGGGTAACACATAATTGGTAGGAGCACGGGCTGCAGAGGGGATTGCACGACAAGCAGGCTCTCCCACTTCTCCTAAAATTTTGACAGTTAGCAGAAGCTGGCAGCAGAGTTTCAACCCTACATGGGTTGTAACAAAAAGATGAATCAACTGAAGAAGAAGAAATATGACTCTGATGGATGCTACAGATCCTTTCCAGAGGCAGGATCACGAGAGTTGACTCTGAATTCAGGGATGTGCACGCAAGCAGGGCCAAGACAGCTTTCAGCCACTCCTTCACTTCCCCCTGAAGATCCCTAAGGAAATGTTATCCCACAGTTGGGGTCCAGCATGGACATAAAGTAGGTTTGATAGGGCAGGCAGCCATCAGGGGTGTTATCTCCCTTCTGCAAGGAGGCCTCTCACTTGGCACACAGCACTGAACTGGGGATGTGAAAAGAGCAGAGTGTGTGGGAGCTGCTGGTTTTGTCTCCTTGGTGGGACTGTTTTTTTTAATAAAAGGATCAGATGTTGGGCTTCCTTGAAAACACGACAATCTATGGGAGAGTTCATTAGTTTATGGCAAAGTTGCAACGCTGTGGAGCCTGGCTGGAAGCAAATGTTATTGCAAAGAGTTATCACTAAGGGGAGAGGAAAGCAATGTCCTGAGGAAATAAACTCGACAGAGCTGTGGAGTACAGGCAGTAGAGCAGGATTCTTTCTCAGAATAAAAGCCCCCAGTCACCTGTTTTTAATGCCAGTGTTTGTTTTCTGTATATTCAGTGAATACGTGGGATATATCTGTCCAGAACTCTGCCTCTAATGGGAGTAACAAGTATGATTATTGCAGCTGGCTGTACTTATTTACTACTAGTACACAAAAATATCTTTGTGGCCATCATTAAATAGTGATAACACCAGTAAAACACCAGTAAACATCACTATTGTGTTGTTGCTTGGGTTTTCTTGTTAGAAAATTGTGTGTTTTAATTTCAGTTGCATGGAATATTTCAAAAAGTCCTTCTCTCCACAAAGCCCCCTATGAAAATACAGAGTGGAGCTTTATGGATGATCAGCTTTACTGGTGACCAGCCTGTCTCAAGCCTGAGCAAAGCTGGAGGTGCAAGGGGAGAGGAAATACCAGTTTTCATTCACCTGACACAGCTGTTCACTGCCACTCTCCTTCACCTTCAGTCAATCTAATTCACACCAAGGACTGGAGCCCTAGCACCAGATTTGGAGATGTGTAAAGGTGAATTCAGAATAATCCTTTGCTTTCCTTGCTGAGCCTCACGGCCATTGCAACATTGCAGAGGACTCCAGTTCTGCCTTGTCAGGGTTTTTCTTGTGTTTTCCCTTTTTATTTCCTAACTGGAGAATTTGTTGCAGCTTTGTTCTTATTGAGCACAAGCTTCTCCTTCAGGCAGTGGATGCTGTGCCTTCTCCCAACCCAGCTACCCACACCGAGCTGATGTGGGGATCTTGCAGCCCCTGGGAGTTTTTTTGAGGGTGGTAATCTCTTCCTTGGTGTTTTGACTGTCTTAAATCAATACTAGAGCAAAACACTTGAGACGATTGTCATAACCAGCCCTGCATCCTGGGGTGGGCAGTGCCCACCTCCACATGCTGCACAGCCTGGGAGGAGAGGTTTGCTCGGCTGCTCTGCCTCATCCTTGGACTCCAAAAGCTCCTTTCTGCAAATGCCTGTGAAGTGCAGGGTGACTCTTCCTTTGTCTTTTTCCTTCCCTCACCCTCTCAGCAGCTTCAGGTGTTCCTGAATTGTGCATCCCGTGGTGTTGGGGTGCAATCCCAACAGCTCCCCTGCCTGAGGAGTGGGCTGGCATTTTGGTGCCACTACAACCTCTGGTTTCAGCTCTGGTGACCTCAGAAATAAGAGGCCAGCTTCTTGAACAAGCTGCCTGAGGAGCCTGGGATAGGTCAGAGATTGCTTGAGCAGATCAAAAGCCAGAGATGCTTTTCTGACAGCCCTGGAGCTCCCTGTCCTGATTTATGAATTCTATACACTCTATATATTTAGCTGAAGAGGCTCACTGGGGGAACAGTGTTTGCAAGGAGGAAGGAGAATGTGACTTCACAAAGCCACCATCCAGCAGGAGCTAACCCTCAAAAGCACTCTCTGTAGAGCCATCAACCATGGCAAAGGGAGCCCAGGAGACTCGGCAAAAATTATCAGGATATTTTAGTGCACCAGCATTTTTAACAGGAGATTGAGTTAGGGGGAAGCAGACTCAAACCCCAGGAACTGGGAGCTCTGGGCTTGGGGTAGCAGACCTGCAACCTCACCTCATTTCAAAAATCTTCTTTCTCTTTCTTAGGAGCCTCACCAGAGCCCAAGGGGTGTATCTTGCCCTCCCTCAGTAAGTGCCCTGGCAGATTTGGAGCCTCATATCCTCTTCTGGAGGTTGGATGCACAAAGACTCTGCAGGGAACATCTTTATCTTCGCAGCCCCTGGGAGTGCTGTCACACCAGTGACACTTAGCCCATGTTCTTGAGGCTGTCTCAACAGATCAGAGGGCTGTGGTGCTTTGCTGTCCCCTCTGTGAGATGAGACTGAGCTCAGCCTCGTGCCTGTTTGTCCAGCTGTGAGCCCTGCTCCTGACAGACGGAGCACAAGGCGTAATTTCCCAATATTCGTAGAAAACAGGGCAGGAAAACTCCTAATTCTTAATTTTAAGGCCAAAGTGTTTCCACGTGCACAATACAGTAATCCTGATATCAAATCTGGAGTTTCTGTATAGGTTACAGCAGTTAGTCTTGCAGTCTTGAAGCAAGTCTTGGAGCAACAAATATCCACCACATCCCACGCCTGAGTAATTAATTCCCTGCTGGAACAACTTTACCACGTTGTGCTCTAAGACAGAAGTGCCCCATTTAACTTCCAGCGTGCACACCTTGTTTTATCTCTGTTCCATGGAAGAGGAAGCCCTCTGTCAGAAAACATCTTCCCAGGACCTGGCTGTGGATGCCAGCTCAGCTCCCAGCTCTCTCCTGGCCAAACTTAAGACACTGAAAGCCTTCAGCTCCCCATTTTATATGACAGCTTTCCAATTCTGAATGGTCCTGGTGATTTTTTGGTCAAGATGAGTCGAGGGCTGCACGAGATCTCTGTCCTGGGAGGATTCTCTGCTCACCTGTGTGAGGGTTTATGTTAGCAGTGGTGAAATTACAGTTCCTGTCTGCACCTTCTGCTGAGAAAGCCAGGTAAAAATGCTGCCCTCCAGCAGGCACTGCCACCGAGGAGAAGTTTGAGGGTGGGTATTTTGAAGGCATGGCAGGGCTGGCCATGGAGAATTAGGGAAATCCAGTAGCTGAATTTTAGTGGTCTGTCAGACTAGAGCCTTTTTTCCCACTGCATATGAACGGAAATGGTCAAGTGTGTCTGTAGAGGACACAATAAAAGAGGCTCTGACACCTGCTAGGTTCAGCAGAAAGAGGAAAAAAAGGAGGACTTTATTTACATTTCTCGTACTTTATAGGTTTCTCAACTCCACCAGGGATTGGAGGACATGTCACTTCCTCCTCAATCCCACTGGAGAAAAAGGATGCTCATCAAACTTTCTCTTATCACAAAAGGAATGAAAAACAGAAAATACAGTTAAGTAAACATTGGCTATTGTTTACATGGAAGCGTGTGAAAATCTCTGACTCCATATTATACACAGAAGGCTTAGGGAAAAACAGGACAAGAGTGAAGTGTGCTGTGTGATGGCCACTCACTCATTTTGGGGATTAAAGACACAGACAGGCAGCACGGAGCACGGGCTGGGGTCTCTGCTGCCCTGGGGTGAACTCTTAGGAACAGCAGCAAGATCCCCCCAAAGCACTCAGCTGGAGTTATTCTGGGCTAACAGAGACACAGTTCTCTGTGTCAAGTCTTAAATCTCTGGGCTAAGATGAGCAATTTTGCTGCTGTCACCAAGCCAGTGCTGTCACTCTTTAAAGAGAAGCTGGATGAGCAGCATGATTTGTTGCTTGAAAAACGGCTGGATATGAACATTCCATCAATTTGGGGAATTTGGGGAACTGGCTCTTCCCTTCTCTTTTAATGGCAGTGGAAAGTGGGCTCCTTGGGTACTTTTACTTTCTCAGAATGACTGGAGGGTCAATCTCAACACTGAATGCAAAGGAAGTGGATGTAGTCCCAGGAAACATCTATGAGTGATGAGCTGAATCACAGAGAGCAAGCCCTGGCTTATTTTTTTTGCCCTGTGCAGAGGCAAATTTTGTCATCGTATCACTCACATAACCTTTCAGATGAACTTAGTAATCATGATATGCTTTGGTTTGGCTTCTTTCAGATTAAAACCTTGCCTTTCAGAAAAAGGAAACCATAAGTTAAATAACTCCAAAATTAGGTATTTCTGAAGGATAATTAGTGGTCTTCTTTCTTACCGAAAACAACCATAGTCTGTGCTTTAAATAATAACTTGTAGTAATTCCTGCTCCAAATGTGATCAAGTTAGCAGGATGTTATCAGTACAGCATCCTACATTTCAAACCACACTTTAGGGTATTATCTACGAAAATTAATACTGTAGATCTCCCAAACTTTTTGGAAAAATCAACCATATTCTATGCCCTAAATCTCTCCATCTGGTGTTCTCTGCTTCAACAGTTGCATCCATGGTTTTATTTGCCTACACACAAATTACTGACTGACCATTCTCTTATTCCCTGATCTTGTAGATAGGGGGACCCATGTAAAGTGAATGCAGCTACAGATCCCTGCCCCCAGTTATTTCATTTGGATGCAAAAACACTGGAGTTATAATCCTCCTCCTTCGTCACTTTGAGCAAAAAGTGATTTTAATTCCGTTGAAATTTCTACAGCAAGGGCAACAGGTCTGTGTTTGTAAGAGTTCACTTTAAAAAGCAGCGTGCATTCAAATATATAAATATATGCTTTGTGGGGATATATGCATGTATACACACACACGGACTCTGTATATACAGAAAGACACACACACATACTTAGGAGATGTGTATATAACACTCGCTTATACACAAATCCATTCCCTGTTAAGAAACAATCATCAAGATATAAACAAGAAAAAGTTAAACCACGGACGGGCACATTTTCAAGGGCTGCTGGAGGGTTTTATCTACAGTACTGAAGAAGTGCTATCAAAACTGAAACAGGGCACTTATTACAAAGAAATCTTTACGTAAGTGCTGGAAAGGTTTGCCGAATAACCAGATGTTGTTGCAAAGACACTTCTCCTCCCCCTCTCCCCACTTCTTTCCTTCTTTAATAGTTCGATTAATTCTGCGCATAAACCAGGGCTGATAAAAGTTCTAAGCTGCAAACTCCACCACATCTGGACACTGTCGAAGCCAGATCGTTCAGCGGTGCACTTCAGTCGCTTTTAATCTCCCTCAATAAAATAAAAACTTCCAACAAGTCGTGCTGACCTATATATATTTTTGCACTGTAAACACTGACATCTGCGAGCTGCTCCAAGCGAGCACGCAGCACTTTCCACCAAGCCCTTCGCCATAAGAGAAATACACAGCTCATGCAGCCGTAGCAGAGCATTCTACTAAACTCTCTGCTATTTCCAATCCTCGGGCTAATCGCTGTCAGGGGAGAAATCAAAGATTAGCTGTTTTGCTGGAGGAAGGGAAAACAAACCACCTCTCCGAGTATGTCGCTGAACATCGCCTAACCAGAAACGATTTTCTACTCACCCAAGGAGAGCAGCAGCAAGCAAAGCAGACCCGGTCTCCTCCAGCACCCCATTTCTGGATCCCACTGGCCACCAGCAGCCGGGCTTCACGGCGCTGACCACTTCATCCTCCCTCGGTGCAGCCAGGCTGCTGCGCTCCTGCTGTCAAGCCCGGAGCCCCTCTTTGCGAGGCTCCCTGGATCCTGGGAAGGCGGATCCAGCCGCTAAAGCCCAGCTGTGCGTGGGGTCCGCCCAGGAACTGCAGCTTATGGACAAACTAAGCCTGGCTCTCCTCTGGAAATATATATAAATATGAGAGGGGGGAGCTGGGGGAGAAGTCAGGCTCTGAGAAAGAGAGTTTGGGGGTTTTTTTGCGGTGTCAGTGCGGGGCTGCTCCTGGCTCCATGGAGCCCAAGGAGCTTTGGAGGGGAACTAAAGCTTGCTGCATGCATCTAATGAAAAAGGCATGGGTGCTCCTGCATGAGTCTTTCATCTGAATAAAGCACCCCTGAATAAAGGTAATGCCTCAATATGCTGAGCTGACATTAATTCACTACTTCCCCCCCTCTATTTAGAAATTATCTTTTAAGTAAGCTTCAATGAGCTATATTTTTAATAGGGATAATTAGAAGTTTTAGGGCAGCTTTTTCAGAAAGACCACATCAGTGTGAGCTTAGCCTAAAATAGGTGCTTGCAACCCATTAAAGCTGCAGGATTTAAACATGTATGTTTTCCTGAAGCAGGGCCTAAAATAATAACACAGAGCATTTAAATATCTGCTTTCTCCCCAAGATCTCGAACTGCTCTGCAAAAACTTGTAAGAAATATTATCCCACTTACAAAAGGGAAACTGTGAAATGTAGCAGAATTCTGACTTGCCTTGGTTGTTAACACAATCAGTCAGTGGCAAAAGGAGGAGTAAAATCCTCAAACTCTTGCCCTATGATCTACCCCAATCCTTCAGATCGATGTATGTGAGTGTGGCAGAGAGAGAGATGTTGTTATTAAGGCTTTTTGCAGCCAAAAAATAAGATAATATTTTAGTTCCTGCTAAATACATTGACTAATTTTTAATGCATACATCGTGTTCTATTTCAGTGAATCTCCAGCTTTTTATTTACCCATTTTACAGTTATTTTTTTGGTTCATTAATCAGTTTGAGGTGGATACGGGGTGTACCTATGTATGCTTGTGTGTGTATTCATTACAGTGAATATTTTGCTCCATTGGAAATGAAGACCCTTTCTTTGTACCCATCTTGCTGATAATCTGCACCCACTTGTTTTGTAAACTATTTCTATAAATTATTCTGTTAGGGTGTTAAATAATGATGTCTCTTTCCCCTTCTTCTTTTAAAAAGGAGAAAGGGGAGATGTGAGATGTGGTACCCACTCAGATGATGAAGTGTGTCCCCTGTGCCATGGTGACACACACATGACTGCACAGAGCTGCTTGGTCTGCTCTCACTTACTTCAGGGTGCCCAGATGCAAATCAGCTCAGCCTGTTGTCCATGGGGAAATGCCTGCATGTCCCAGATCAAATACAGCCTTTGAGGACCAAGAATGAGCAAATGTCCAGCAAACTTTCAGAAAGAAAGTTATTTTCCAGAAAATATATTGGAACTGCTCGTGCTGGAGCTGCTTTGTGCACGGTGGTTTCTCGGGGTGATCTGCCAACTCTCCTCTCTCGGATTCAGAGCATTTTCAAAATGCCCACAGATTTCTCAGACTGCTCAGATTTTCAGATGTGAACTCTCGTGTGTGTTACAAGACAACTGGAGAAGGCTTGTGTTAGCAACATCACGGATTATTCATGATCCATGGGAGCCCTCTTTAAAACCAGGAAGAAACCCCTGCTGCCTATGAAACTTGGAGAGAAATAATGTCCCCAGCAGGAGCCCAGAGGGGCTTTAAACAATGGTGGACATTGACAAAACACGCTGTATGATTTGGAAGTGCAAGGGAGGCATGGGGTATTATTTTTTTTAGCAGCAGAACCTGGGAAGGCAGCAGGAAACCTGCACAGTGTCACTGCAGCCAGGGACCCAGAGCTGCAGGATCTGCATTTTCCAAAATTCCAGGCAATCCCAAACAACTTCTGAGCCAAACTGAACCCTATAAAATGCTTTGTCCTGTCTGCAGAATAATCTCATGGAGAGATTTGGGGCCAGACCTCACTGAACTGAGAGCAAAGGCAGTCGCTGTCCCGTGTAATCGCATCTTTACCAGGCAGTTGAATATCTCCAGGAAGCTCTGCAAGAGGAAACTTTTGGGGAGCAATGCATGTCCGGCTCTTCCTAAACAGTTGTAGATATTTTTGGATGGTGTTAGACCTTCTGCTTGGCAAAACAAGCTGCCATGATGACATGGGCAGGGGTTTGGTTTCCTAAACTGGCCACCAGGCACTGCCAGCTGCCTTCTGTGCAGGGGGAACCTGCCAGTGTGTTCAGCCCATTGTAGGATTGCACAGAGCTGGATGTATCCTCCTGCACTTCTAGTCCACTGAGCTGAGGTTATTCCAAGCAAACCTCATCTGAAGGAGAGCAGAGAAGTGAGGCTGGGATCTGGTTTCTTCCCCAGCACTATGCCATGAGTCCCCCCAGGTCAGCTGGGGAGCCCCTCAGCATGTGTCCCACTGAGCTGGGCTTTTCTCTAAATACCAGCTCTGTTCTGGAGAACCTGGTTATTTCTTAGACCTTCTCCAAGGAAAAAATTCAAACTAAAAATCCACCAGAGTTACTTGGGGAAGAGTGAGTAAGAACTCTGGGGCTTAGCCTAAAGTGCCTAAACTCATGTTACAGAGCTTTGCTTCCATGAAAGAACACAGTGACCTTTTGAGTAAGACACTGGGGAGGAAGAAGAGATAAATGGTTATTTTTATTGTTGGCTTGTTTATTCCTTTCGGTGTAAATTCCCCTGCTCCTCTATTAGTGGTCTGGACAGCCTCATAACTCAGGACACACTGAAGGCTGGGTTTAAGCTGAGGAACGTAAGGTCTCTGCAGGGTGATTTTTAAGTTGCATTGTGGGAGCAGTTTTCCCAAAGTTCTCATTTAGGAGCTTGAAGACATTTACTAGAGAAGTAAAATAAAACTTTGGACACCTGAAACAATATAGCATATGTTTAAACAGAGGTTTCAAACAGCCTGGGTTTCCACTGTGAGAGGCAAGGCTCAGTGATGCCTGAGGTTTTAATTTCTATATTTTTCAAATCCTGTACTGCCCAGTGTGTAACTCTGAAGTTCCTTGGAGCTCGTGAGCTGCTCTCTTAGGCCAGACAGACACAACAAAGCCTCTCTGAGCTGTTCAAGGACACTCGGGCTGGCCTAGGCCCAAAGGTGTAAACTGGGGCCATGAGAGAGGTGGAGAAATCAAAGAGAGCTAAAGTTTTAATTGGTGAATTTATGCTGAGATGCAAATGGACCAAACCTAGAACAGTGTCAAGAACTCGTGACCTGTGGTCCATCTTGGGGCCATTCTATGGAAGCAGCCTCTGGCTCTCCAGGGTGTGCCTTGAAGGCCTTCAAATAAATCCCTGCCTTTATCCCCTTACTCCTGTCTAGTCTCTGTTTTTAGGTGGTTGGGAGAAGGCATCATCAGCAATCAAGAAAGAGATTTGAAGCTAAATCAAATCTAAATACCCCTGCACAGGGTAACCTCGTGATGGACATGTGCCAGGCCCAGGTGAGTCAAACCTGCCATTATTGCCAGGGGTGAAGATCACCTTCATGTGACAGGGAATGTGAAGGGAGAGAGAGAAGGGAACCACATAACATGCTCCAGAGAGTGCTAAAGCAAGGAGCAGCACTCCTGAGCTCCCCTGGACCTCCTCCACACTTTCTAGGCCCCAGAGATCTTAGGAGGGATGCTGGGTTTAAAATGACTGACTACAACAGAAGGTGTTAGGTTTATTTGTGCAGTTAGGGTATATCCCCTCAGCCCTCTTGATTGCCTGCATACCACACGACTGGGTTAATATCTGTTGGATCTGCATTGCTCTTTTAAAATCTGTTTATATCAGTAGTGATGTTGGGCTGCAGATGAGGTCCGTGAGTGTTTTTGTTGTTAGGAGAATTTGTTTTATATTTTGAAGTATTAAAAGACAGGCCTAAGGAAGATACCTACCTGATAGGATCAGGACTTAGCTTCTACTAGTGAGCACAAATCCATGAGTATGGATTTGTTTTTATGTTGTGTGCTTATATTGAACTATCCCCAAGTTTTCCTGGCAGTTAATTAAACCCCAGAAATGTCATCACTTCTGAATCTTATAAGCACAACCTTGGTTTTCACTGTGCCATCAGCAACAGTTGCCTGAGAAAGATGTGCACCCTGCTTGTGGATCCAATCCAGCCACTGCCTCCACCCTGTATTCAAAAGGACACTGGCTCCAGCCCTGGGAGTGTCAACCAAGTTCAAACATCATTGCCTGGTGGCTCTGAGGGTGTCCATCATCCTCCGGGAAAAGTTCTCCTTACCCTGCACTGTCTCAGTCTCACAGGGTTTTGCTGTTTGAGATCTTGGATGTGGTGCTATGGCTTGTGGTCCCTGCTACCACCTAAGGAAAAGTACCACCATGACCTTTGGCATTTTCCATTCTCTAGCTATGATGACTTAGGTTTTAATTTCTATATTTTTCAAATCCTGTACTGCCCAGTGTGTGACTCTGAAGTTCCTTGTAGCTCGTGAGCTGCTCTCTCAGGCCAGACAGACACAACAAAGCCTCTCTGAGCTGTTCAAGGGCACTCGGGCTGGCCTAGGCCCAAAAGGTGTAAACTGGGACCATGAGAGAGGTGGAGAAATTGAAGAGAGCTGAAGTTTTAATTGGTGAATTTATGCTGAGATGCAAATGGACCAAACCTAGAACAGTGTCAAGAGCTCGTGACCTGTGGTCCATCCTGGGGTCCATTTGATGGAAGCAGCCTCTGGCTCCCCAGGGTGTGCCTTGAAGGCCTTCAAATAAATCCCTGCCTTTATCCCCTTTACTCTTGTCTAGTCTCTGTTTCTGGGTGGCTGGAGAAGGCATCAGCTACAGCTTGTCCCAGCAGTGGTGTGGTAACCTGTGATGGTCTGATGGCATGAGGAGTGCAATCAAAGCCAGCTCTGCATCCTCAGGGACACAGTCACACCTCCTTTGGGCACAAGGGACTGGTGACCCTTTACACCTTGTCTGCTTTGCCACAACCTCTTCCCCAGCCTTTCAGCTAATGCTCATTTCGGTAGCCACCCAGGATAATTGCATTTTCTAAGTGATGCTTGACTTCTACTGGAGTCTTTGCATAGTCCAGATACACTGGCCTAAGTTCTAAATTCTCACAGACCTTGTGTAACAGGTTCCTTGACCAAAGCTGCATCAAGATGAAAGGTCTATCCATCTCTACCCTTTACAATGTTATTGAGTTCGCTTGTTGTCTTTTTCTCTTCAATTCTGTCCCAAATCATCTGGCTTTCTCCCTTTGAAGTTTTCTCATGGCTCATTTTGTGCCACTTTTGAAGCCACTTTCAAAACATTTTCATTCATGCTGTTGATGTGTTTGTACAGATTCTTTCAAAAATGTGGATTAGTTTTGGTTTTCTTGTTTTTTTTTGTGGACTGAGATATGCTGTTGCTGAAATGGAAGGAAACCACTGCTACCAATTTCAGACTGAGTGAAACTGAATGATTTTCCCCACCCCAAAAGTCACCCATATCTCTTTTCCACTCTTTCTCTGGAAAATTAACAAAATGCTGATTTTTCTTACTCTTCAGTGATTATTTCACTCAGATATTTAGATGATAGAAATACACCTATGAGCAGCCTGAACTCACCTACTTTCCCTCCTGCACTCTGCCATGCTGGAGCAGCTACTCCTGCATTTTACTGACAGTTCCTTGACATTAATTCCTCTTCTGTATTTTCTTAGGGATCCTAAGCAAGCGCTGTTTTCTGCTGCATCCATCGCACCAAGGACATCACACGCAGACAGATCCCATGCCAAGGTCTTCAGTGAGGATCAGCCTTTGAAGACCAACAGCACAACCTGGCATCACTCTGGCTGCTGGATGCCTCTGGAGAGCAAATACCTTCAATTCTGGAGGAATTAGTCTGCAGAGGGAAGTAGGAGCAGTTTGACAGCCTAACTCATGATCTTTGTGTTATTATTACTGGTAGTGAAGCTATGATAGGATCCAGGAGCCTGAACCATGGATCAGGAATGTGCTTTTGAAGAGAAACTCCTGCCCTTCCTGCTTTGGCTTGTGTTACAAGGCAGCCTTAAGGCAGGCACTCACAGGGGGTTTTTTCAATAGCAGCTGAACTGGAAGGTGTAAAGGGTGACCAGTCCCTTGAAGTGGACTAAAGGCACCCTAAAAATTGTCAGCTGAAAGACGTGTGGTGTGGATGGTGGGTCCTCAGCTCCAGGATGTTGCTCCATGAATCTTCTCTGTCCTGAACCTCCCTGCATTTGAGCCCTGGCACAGGCAGATCCTGCACAGGATAAGCAGTCAGCAGGAATATTGGCTGGTTTACTCTCTCTTCCTGAGGTTACTGAAAGGCTGCGGGTGTTGCAGGATAGATGCAAAGCAGAGCCACTGCTTTAGGTGTTTTCATTCTAGTTCTCAGCAGCACAATGGCTGTCGGTGGTGGTTTTATTATCTTTTAAATCTAACTGCTTCTAAGAAGTCGAAGGATGAAGAACTCTCAATGAAGATACTGACAAATAATGTGACAAAGGGGAAAATATCTGAAATATTTCCCATTAATATGGCTTTTTTTTTTAAGGTGTGTTATTTGCTAGAGCAACACAGGCTGCTGAAACATCCAATAAGAACACACATTACAAAAAACACCAGGAAGCCAGTTTATAAGGTAATACCTACCTTGAGGTAGGGAAATGTGGCTCAGGAAGGGCACTTTGCTGGAGACTTTGGTGTTTATGGAAGATCTCTGCATTGCATATTTTTTTTTCCAAGATGTCTCACTCTCCTCTGAACTCTCCAGGGCTACCCAGGCTCCCAATGACCTTGATTTGGGCACTTCTATCACTACCCTCATCCTGTATATGGAATGTTTGAACTCTTCTCCACATCTTTTAGTAATATGAAGAAAATTCAAAGGTGAAAGTGGTTTTTGTAATCATAGAATGTTAGACCAACAATATATTACTGTGCTTTATTGATAATGTTGTTTCCATAATAAAAATATTTAGTACAAAGTATGATATCCTGCATGAGTTTCACATAAATATTTCCATTATATCACTGATACGGATCAGAAAAATTTCAGTATGCACATGCTGCAAATGCAAGTGTAATTGATACAAGGAATGTATCTTAATGTACATCTTGAGCAAACATAAGAAAACCATAGCTTAATGAAAAACAGACTGTGTCTTACAAAGTGCAATCGTGCTTTTACATCTAAACTGGACCTTGGGTTTAGAAAACAAATCTTAAATCAGTCCTATTCAGGGGACAAATCGCAGTTCACATACTTGTAAAAAACTTTCATTTTAGGAAAGCCTTTTGTGGAAAAGCTTGGGAAACTCCATGCAGCTACAGTGGTGGAGGGGTGGGAAAGGACAGATTGAGGTATCAGTTCAAACAATCTGAGGAAAAAGTTGCATAAACATTGAAGACAACGGAATAGAAACCAGACGCCAAATATTAATTCATGGGGTCTTCAAAGGGGATTTTGAGATTTATTTTAATTGTTGTTGAAAGAAAAGATTAATTTTTGGATGAAAAATGTATGCAAATTCATCTCTGGTCAACACTAAAAAAACCCCATTTCCTACACAAAGCAGAAAAAAGCAAAGCAAAGAAACCCATAATATCAACTCTGTAATCCCCCAAAGTGGCCTTTAACCCAGGTTTGAAAAGAGTAGGAAAAGAAAAAAAGCTACGTAAGAATAATAAAGAGTGTAGTGCCTGAATCAAAGGACATGAATCTGGTGCAAAAATGGGAAATCTCAAGGGCTGATGTGATATGTCAACCAGGGAACATTGGCACTGTTCCTGAGTGTCCAAAAAGGTATTTGGAGAACAAGGGATAAATAGGAACAACAACCTCTTTGTCCAGTTTGCCAGTCCCACAGGGACTGTGTAGGGACCAAGGGATCATGAGGGAATAAACCCGATAGTGAAGGTGTATATATTTAGATTTAGATTTAGATTTATATATCCAGTGTGTGATGTTCTGCAGGGGCTGCAGGGTGGGCTTGCTGAATGTCTCTCTAAAAAGACAGACAAAGAATGACAGAAATGCACAGGGAAGTTTGTTCCTGCTTGATGAAAAGAGACAGGACAACTGGGGCTTTCATTAAATAATGTCAGAGGCTTTGCCAGAGCTGAACTTGGCAGATTTTACCCACTCCAATCCCTTCTGAGGAAGTGTGGCAGGATGGGACATCCTCGGGTGTTGTCCAGCAGAGGTGGTGGCCAGGAGAACGCAGTTCGGGATGTCCAGCCACTGTTGGGAAGGAGCTGATGGAAAAGGTTGGGCAGCCAGGAGGGTAAGGCAAAAGGAACACAGCACGACTGAGACCTTCGCTACGAGTGAGCGGGGAAATAATGGGCTGGTGGGCTTTAAACAAATAACCCCATCTGCCTAATGCTAACAAACATCCTTTGGGAAAGTTAATGGTTGCTGAAAGAGAGTCAGTAAAGGAAAGTGACAAATCCTGCTATAGAAGAGGGCGAGAAAATATTTGAAATATTTCTCATTAATATGGAATGTATTTTTTGTTTAAGGTGTGTTATTTGCTGTAACAACACAGGCTGTCAAAAAAAAACCCAAGCAGGAAAGGTGTGCCAAGCACTGCACGAGAAACTCATCGGTGACCTGAGAACCAAGAGGGGAACAACACCACAAACAAATCTTAGAAATAAACATTTACATCTGTAAGAATGCGGGTGAGGGGCCGGGGGAAGCTTTGTCCCAGACAGGGACAGGAGACTCAAGGGTGGCTATGGGCGAGCGGAGCACTGTCACAGTGAGCGGTGTCCGTGCACAGCGGCACGAACGGGCCGCTTTTGGGCGCAGGGCGGGCAGGACGGCCTCAGCACCCCCGNGGCCCGGCCCGGCTCTAGGACCGGCCATGGGTTTGCCCGGAGCCCGGCTCAGCGCCTGCGCGGAGCGTCGCGGCCGAGCCCCCGAGCCCCATGGAGAGCACCGAGCCCGAGCCGAGCGACAGCCGCCCGGAGGAGGAGGAGGAGGAGGAGGAAGAAGAAGAAGAGGAGGAAGAAGACGACGGCGCCCCCCCGTCCCC
>VYXC01010330.1:100708-161172 GCA_013397175.1 Platysteira castanea | reverse complement strand
GACTCCCCCTCCCTGCTCAGTGCAGCTCTGCCTTTCCATGGTGGGCGTGTGGTCGTTAGTGATTTCTGGCGGCCAAGGTGTAAAAGATAACGATCCTCCTCTGAGAGATTAAAAGAAAAACGTCTTGGTCCGGATATATTCTGTTTCCTGTGGAAGGGGAGAGGTGGCTACACGTGTCCCGAGTGTCCTGAGGAGGAATTGGTAGTTGGGAAGTGTTTGGATAGAAAGTACTGGAGTTAGTTTGTTTGTTTTTTTAAAGAGGTTACTTTGTTACCTGTAAAGAAAAATATTTCTCGTTTCTGTATCCTCCCGGTTCAGGGTGGCTTTTGGTATCCAAAGTTGTCAGTTTGTTGACTTTCCTGTTTTCCCCCTAAAGCGGGTTTCCAGTTTTCACTTGCAAATGTGATACAGAACATAGGTATGAAGCGAAGTCCTGTCAAAGCCTTTATCCCACAGAGACCTGTCTTATTTGAACAAATGTGGTGTGGGAGAAGGGAAGGCAGGGTTAGTAGCCTTTGCCTTGTGTGGTTAATGTTACATGAATCTTTATTTTCCTCTTCTAAAAAGATGGAAGACTGTTTGGCAAAGAAAATGGAAATCACGGTTTCAGAAGCTGAAAAACGGACTGGGAGGAATGCCATGAACATACAAGAAACGTACACTGCTTACCTCATTGAGACTAGGTGGGTGATGAGAGCTCACTCTCAAGAGTACACAGATGTGCCATTCTAAACAGATTTTCCCTCCTTCCACCCCTAAAAATAATCAGGTACACTTGATGAGAGGATTTAGCTGTTTTGTGCTTTGTTATGGGGTTATCAACCCACTCTGGAGGATCTTTTCCTGTGAAAATTTGGCAGCTGATCTCCAGTTCAGTACTGGTGTTGTGTAATTGTGTACTGTAATTCTTCATTTGGGGCTAGGTGGAAAAATGTGTGTTTGCAAGTTGTTGCATTAATATGGTGTCAGCAACTGCTTGGTTATTTCTTGGACACAAGTTGGACAAATTTATACGTGTATTTGTGAGGTTGTGTGTGAAAGAGGTCTAAAGTAACAGTTAGACTTGCTTGAGATGACAAGAAAGAGAAGTCTCATGACTTAATGTCATGTGGTCAAAATTTGTTGCTCAGCTTATAGTTGAAGTGCTTTGCTTGATCTGATTACCACATACTCCTTGTAGATGGTTTAAGGGTTAGAGTTAGTTAACTATTTCCTTTCTTCGTACTAGCTTGAACTTTTACTGGGGAACTTACTGCTCTCAATCTTCTTGTGTTAACAAGATTAATACTACTGGTATGATAAACATTCTCAGTACCACCAACACAGAACTTCAAGTATTGAGTAGTGAGCAAAGCTTTGAAATCTCTTCTAACTTACCATTACTTCCTGAACAGTCACAGATGACTCCTGTTATGCAGGATCATGTTACTCAGCTGAAACAAGAATTTCAAAATCAGACTTCATTAGGAGTTTTGTTTTGCTCTTCTTTTTGTTACTAGTTTTGAGCTTTGGGCCTTGCCTTTGGAATGATCTGCTGTACAAAGAAAACCTTCTGAAACGAAGCAGTTGCATTTTGCAAAGGCTCTGAAGAATTCAAATTGTAGTACTGTCACATAAGCCTTCTATCTGCTAGTTAAAAGGCTTCTTTGCTTGTTTAACTGATGGATGCACCAATCACACTGACTGCAGGCCTGCTGGGATAAGTTTACTATATTTTTGCTAAACTTAAAGAACAAAATCCTAAATAGACATGTATTTTTCAAATATTATAACTCTTAGACAGTTGCTCAGATACTTAAAGTATTTTTACAGTGTACTGATATTAAAGATCACACCTTCTCACGTAGGTAGTGTTATTTTTATTGTGATGATATCTCAGAGGGAAAAGAGAAGAAAATTGGAATCAGTGGGGCCTAACTGTGATATGAAGTGTACTCTGGGGGCAGATTTATGCAGCCCCAGAACATGCTGACTGCATCTCCTTTTCCAGTCATCCTTGCATTACTTTAGATTTGCTCCCAATGGTCTTTCCCAGTTGTTTTTTCGTAGTGGCAAAACTGTACTTTGCTGGCCAGATTGTGTTCTTCCATTAAGATTTATTTTACTCTGTGGTCAGCAAATACCAAGACCAATTACATGTTTGTCACAGAGCTATTGAAAATGTGGGTTTGTCCCATCTCTAATAAAATAGGTTCTCTATTCCTTTTGCTGAGAAGGCAAAATTTCTTGCATAAATATAATTGGTGGCTATTAAATGTGCTTCCTGCTGAGCCTGTAGCTGTAGGTGGGCTTCACAGTAATTTGTCTGTGGGTAATAAGATATTTTGTAGCTGAAGAATAAAACTGTTTATAGTAATATAAAGGGAAGACCACTTAATAATGGTTGCATTATGTTTATGTGAACTGGGGTTCCACCATTACTGCTATCTAGGATTTAATTTCGGTTTGAATTGAGGAATTCTGTCTGAGTGAATAAGAGACACAAGATGGGTACAATTACAACCGTAGTATATTTATTATAGAGCAGGAGCTGAGTGCTTAAACCTTTAACACGTAAGTTTCACTGGTGCTGGTGAAAATGTTTTCAAAATGCAAGTGATGGCGTTACTTTTTCCTTTTAAAATGAAAAGATTTATTACTGTGCTCACATTTTTGTGTGACTTTTGTTGATTTTTTTTAATGTGATATTATACCTTGATGTAGATATATTTCTTTGAGACAAAACAAACTCCATTGCTGTAGAGTGCAGAGCCTCAGCAAATTATCTTCTTCTTGGTTTACACCTTGCTGCATTAGCTAATTCGATTTTTTGTGGTGAGCTATTTCCATTCAATCCGTCATGACATCAGTTTGTTTCACAGCTTCTGTTAAACCATACAATTATTTAAAAATAAATCAATTTTTATATTCTCCCTGTGAGAACAGAGGTCACTTCTACCTATTTGTGGGAAATGGCATTAAGGCAAGTACAAATTCTTAGAATGTGTAGCTAAATATTCCTTCTTGAGATGTGCTCAACATATCACTTGCTTTCTATAAGGGAAGTAGCAAATATCCAGGACCTCACTTAAACCCAGACTTGTGTGTTAGAATTTTAGGCAGCTGTGTTTTATATCAGTGTCTGCATGAAGCCACAAGAACTCAGATAGAATAAACCCCTGAATCTGACTCCTGGCCTTGTACCTGTTATTTTTCATGACAGAGCTGGAAGTCAGTCAGAATGCAGAACATCTCTAAAGTGCTCTGTAGTATTGCACTTTTAATTATAGAACATACAAGGAATGCCTTTTTTTTCCTGGTCTCCTTTAAAGTAAACAGTTCCCTCTGTAGTAGTAGGACACTTCCATTTAGTTCACTTTCCTTTCATCCCTGCTGACTATAAGATCTCTATCCTGGTCTTCCTGATCAAACAATATGATGACTAGAGTGTATTTTTTTTTTGTTCTAAATGTGGCTTTAGGAAAAAGTAGCACAAGTCTGTGCAGCCTGGTATCTGACCACTTAATAACAGGATCCCTGGTTTCCAGCCCTACTAGTCTTCACTTCCTCTTGCAGTAATTTGACAAGAGGGCTCAGTTTATTTCCTTTTTACTCCCCGAGTATGGCTGGGAAGTTATTAGTCTCATTTCTGTTTTCAGTATTTGGGAAGTTTTCCAATAGTTAAATTGTTATATGAGGGATACCTACTTCTCTTTTAAGACCTTGTATTGCTCATCCAAAGTGTGAGAACTTCTAGAGAAAGTTTCTGTGCGAGAAAGGAACTTGGAAATCAGTGGCTGGCCAGGCCACAGTTCAGTGATAGCAACACTGCATTGTGGGATTTCAGGAGTTTTCCCTTTGTTGCATTTTGTTTAGTACCCTTCTCAAAGTTTCCTGTTTCACACTGGGCTAGGTGAAAAGCCCAGGCATGGGTTTCCTGGGAAGAGGCAGAGGATGAATGCCCACAGGGGTATGTTGTCTTCTGATAAAACAGAAAAGGGCAGATTTTGGCCAATGGGAGTCAGGAAGATTTGTTCAAAGTACTCCAAAGGAGGTATGAGGGAAAAAGTCTAAATTCGGCATGAGCTTTAAACAGGGGAGAGTTGGGAAGTGAAAGAAGACAGAGGATTTGAGAACTTAGTTTTCTGTTGGTTTTTGCTTGCTTGATACTATGAATCATTCATCTGCCTAACAAATGTATGTTTTAGTTAAATGCAGAAAACTGGGTGACAGTGTAAAAAAACCACAGAATCACCTGGCTGCGAAAAATCTTCTGGCATTCAAAGAGCAATTATTGGACATCAGCTGTCTGAGAGGTCTGAATACGGAGACTATTTCTAAATAGCTGGTGGAAAAAGTTGCCCATCCCTCTAAAATGGTGTTCCTCTGCACAGGGAGTGAACCTTGCCCACTATAGGGAGTGGAAGTGTCACTTCTCCTACAGTGGAAGGTCAAAGGCTGAAAGCAAAGTTACTGCTTCTTCCATGAAAGAGGTGATTGCTTTTACAAGGAAATAAACCCATGTATTTCCTTCTTGTCTCATTTAGTGCTCCGCAGCCATTCATCTTTTTATTGCATTCAGAATTGTTTAATGGCTCATTTAAGATAATTAGTTTTAAATAGGAAGTGAGAAGAGGTTAATTAGATGGACTAAAGTTTTCACATTGACACTTTAAATTAAGGCAAATAAATGAGACATGGAGTAATGCAATCTTTGAATTGGTTATGATAACATCGGTTATAAACGTAAAAGCTGAAGGTTTCAATTTTGTCTTTTTAATTTTTTCAGGCAGGTTGGTTTGTTCCATGAATAACTTGCATTGTTAAAAGTGTACTTAAAGGGGAAACATATGGTTTTCCTGCCTGAAGACTGTACAAGTATTATATTGTGTTCTTAGAACCAAAACAAATTGAGAAGTTTGACTGAATGTCAACAAGTGATTATAATCTTAATTGAAACTGGTCCGCAATACTTGCATTTAATGGGCGAGTTCATAACGTGGTCTAAAAAAGTTAGATGGTAGTGAAGGTATTAAGTGTAATGAGTACCTTTGTGAATTTCTACTTCCTTTCTGAAATGGTGTTCCTGGGGAGAAATGCTCTTGTAATTGGTGATACTTTATGACCTCATGTGTAACCAGGTGGAGACATTTTTGATGTGATTAAAAAAAAAAGTTTCTCTCATCTTGGTTGCCTGTCCCAAATCCATCCGTGCAGTTTCAAACTCTTATTCCCTCGTTTAAAAGGCCGTGGTGCTGACACAGGCTCCTAACTGGGGGCTGTGCAGTGCTTCCCCACCACAGCTTTGCAAAGAACTTTGCTGCTCCCCTCCTTTACCCAACTCTGCAGCATTGTGTGCTCTAGAGAGCACAATCTGGGAGCTTTACTGTAAGCCTGGGTCTAAGGGGGAATCTGAAACTGATGTTAATCATTTCAAAATGGCTTAAATGTATTCAAATCAATTAATTAAAGAAGCTGGCTTCTTTGTTAGGTGCTACATAGGTGCCCTCCTGATGAAGATAAAAGCTGTAAAAGCTTGCACTTCTGAGATAGTGAGACTAAATACATATTAGAATAAAGGAAACAAATATGATCTGAGATGAGAATAATCTTAACACAGACTACAGTGAGGAGTTGTAGCAGATGCTGTCTAGTTAAGAAACAATAAACTACCCGGGCAGCTTTGACCTTCAAGATCCTCTCTTAGTAATTTAATCTTTTTCTTCAGGGTATAGTGTGAGGTTTTGTGTCCCTCACAAGGGTTGTAAAGCATGATTAACTTAGACTGAGGGAAGCCTAACTGTTGTCCACAGGTCTGCTTTGTCAGAATAAACTGACAGTAGGCTTTAGGTGTAGTCAAGTTCCTTAGTGCCTTCAGTGTGGGCAGGGAAGATGCAGTGAGTGGAATGAACTGGTCTGGCACTCTGCTTCCTTCCTCCTGGAGTTCTTGAGGCCCTGTGTGGGCATAAAATTTCAAGTAACAAGGTAGTGGTTTGTGCTGATGTAGGACTAGGCTTCTCTATAAAGCTGTGGTCCTTTCCTGCTGAAGTGCTGTGCTCCCAAATGACCTTTTAACATTTTTGATTAATATTTAGTTTTCTGCTTAGTGTATGTGGACTGAGATGTTACTGCTATGGTTTTTTTTAAAATAACTGATGGGTTCCTATTAATTGTAACAAATACAAAGCTGATAAACAGGCATGTTCAGAAAGGGCTTGGGTTTTTTTTGCAGTTAAGGCTCAATATGGTCTTTGCTGCTAGTGCTTTCTGATTAACTCTGCAACACAATTACAGAGCATTATAAACATAATTTAGAGTAGACCATTCTCCTGTCAGAAGGCTGGCACAGCACCATCTGTATCTGCAGCACAGATTGGTCCTCCTGGGATGTGGCTGGGTTCTCAGGGCTGTCCTGACCTGTGTTTTTCTTGTCTCCCTGTTTATGTTTGCTCGTGCAGCCTGTTCTCAGGCAGGGTCCCCACAATACAGTCGTGTATCCATGGGAGCAGTCTGGCTTCAGGGTTGACCATAACCCATGTGGAAGTGGTGCTCTTGAATCCCATGGTGTAAATCAGCACAGCTGGTTGGTAGGCTGCTGAAGCTGAAGATAAAAAGGATCTGTAATTCTGAAGTACTTTTATGTGTCTTGAATGGCCAGATTGTTTACCAAACCCTGCTGGGAGTTTCTCCTCTAGGAATGTAATGTTTGTGCCTTCAGCTTTGACTAAACAATTAATCTTTTGAGGCATAGTAGCTCAATTCTTTATCTATTCAAATTTACCTCCTACTCATCAATAGTTCAATCACTAGATACCTGCTTTGAGCTGAAGTGTTCTTGAAATATTTAAATGGTGCAGCAGTTAGTGTGGGGAGGAATGCTGCACAGCCTGTCAGTCCAGGCTAGGCTGAGCTTACCCTCTTCAGAACTCAGTATTTGCAGGTGCAGCTTCATTGAATTAAAATTCTCCAATAGGGAAGAATTCTGTGGGATGCTGGCAGAGTGAACAGTGGCTGTCAGCAGTGTGCTTGCCTTTTTCTCTTGAGTCACTCTCAAACAGCTTTAATCTGCAGCAGTTTGTGTTGAATGCTATGAATTTATCCTGTTTTCTTCTTAGTTGTGAAGTTTCTTTTTCCCTACAAGTTCAGTCACCTGGAATAAACGTTCTTTCCCCAAGGCACTGGTAGATACATAAAATTGTTCCAACTTACTAAGTAAAAAAGTATCTTTTGCATTCTTCTGTAAGACATTATTTCCACCTTAAGATGTAACTAAACCAAAGTATATATGAAGACTGTTCCTCTCTAATGAGAGTTCACAAATAGAGGTATCTTGTATTCTGTTTAAATGTATCAAACAATTGAGACCACTTTGGAGTGGGATTGTTTGTTTTTCAGTAATATCATTAGAAATCCAACCACGTAGGTTAAGAATAGCTTAAAAATTATCAATAATTTGTGTGCTACTTAGATGTTTTAAAACTTCAGAAAGTTCTTATGAATTCAAGAATTATAAAGCCTGACTTTTGCTGGAAAAAATAATGTAGCACTCTATTCTAAGTACCACATGAGTAACTTAAATGTAGTTCATCACTTACTGAGCCCATTTCTGAGTTCTCCAGCACCAGAAGGATGTGGACTTAATGAAGCAAGTGAGGATGATTATGGGCTTGGGTTGTCTGACCTGCAGGGAGAGGCTGAGAGAGATGAGCTTGTTCAGCCTGTGCAAGAGACAGCTGATTTTAGCATCTGTGGATCAGTATCTGGTGGAGAGGTAAAGAAAATGGAGTGAGATTCCTTCTGTGATACACAGAGAGGACAAAAGGCAGTGGCCACAAATTCAAACATGGGAAATTCCATTTAAAAGTAAGAAAGTCTCTTTATTGTGAGGTTTGTCAAACATGGGATTGGGTTGCTCAGTGGGGTGGTAGAGTCTCTGTCCTTGGAGCTACTCAAAACCCAACTGGATGTGGCTCAGAACATCCTGCTTGGAGCAAGGGAGTTGGATCACAGGCATGCAGAGGTTCCTTCCAAACTCAGCAGTCAGTACTGCTCCCTGTAGGTTTGTGCCAGTGCTTTGTATGCTAATTAATCACTTAAATGAAGAACCAAGGTAGATACAGCCATCACTGTTTTCTGTTAAGTGCCTTGTGTGAATTCTCTCTCTGTGTTTATTCTGGCGTATGCTAACTGCCAAGAAGTGTCACTACCCAATGCTTATTTGATGATATTGCAAAGTATTTCTGTTGCTTTGAATGTCTTGTATGAAAAATCATTTTTCTCGTCAAGTTTTTGTATTACTTTCCAATCCTGCAATATTCAATGATTTCTCCTTTTATAGTAACATAAAATCCTTTATTACCTTGCTAGGTCATGTTGGTTTTAAGTCTTCGACGAATTTTTCAGATGTATCGTTTCTGTACCCACTTGCTCTAGCTAGTTTGTTACATTTTTCATCCTTAAATATAGAAATATGTCACTTTGAACAAAAAAAGGAAATTGAAAGTACTTTGGAATTTGCTCTTTTTCTAAAAATATCCTTTAAAATATCTTAATATTTTTAAAGTTATATTTGTAACTGTATCAACTGTTCTATGCAAGACAATTTTTATCCTTTGAAGTGAAGACCTTCCCACTGAATAGTAAATTTCTTCTTACAATACTCTGTATCCTTCAGGTACTCATGAAATTTTACTGACTTTGAACCTAACACTGTTCCAGGAGAAACTTGGCTGTTTCTGTAATGATGTGGACTAAGTCACTTGTGTGACTCTTGATTGTGACCTACCTGTTTGTTTTTGATGTGTAAGTGCATTGACTTTTCCTGCGTTCCGTGATAATTCGAGTGCTATCAGGCAGAAATGATAAATATTTTTAAATTAAGTATGTAGACATGAAATTAATTAAGGTTGCTTTAGGTTGTGGGCAAGTCATTCAGTAATCACTACTAATTTTGAGGCCTTTGCTACAGTTACACTGATGGTTTGAGGGAGTAGGTGGTAGCTCACTAATGTTAAATCTGCTGCTTTATTTTTCAGAGCTGTTGAGTCCCAGAGCGAGGGGCAATGTTCCCCTGTGGACTCCCTGTGGCGACGTTACAGTGAATTTGAGTTGTTGAGGAATTATTTGTCAGTCACCTACCCACATATTGTTGTTCCACCTTTGCCAGAAAAAAGGGTAAGGAAACCAAACCTGCGGCTTGCTTTGTTTTGTTTGTTTTTAAATTTACTGTTGACACTCTTCTCTTTTAACTAGGCTGACTTTGTGTGGCATAAGCTATCAGCAGATAATATGGATCCAGATTTTGTGGAAAGAAGAAGAATTGGTTTGGAAAACTTCTTGTTACGTGTGGCTTCACATCCTGTTCTTTGCCAAGACAAGATCTTCTATGCATTTTTAACGCAGGTATACTAGAGCTATTTCTAAATACATTATTTAGTGACTATTTATTTAAGATAATGTCCTTTTGATCTTCCTCCTTTCTATTGACCCATAGCTTGTTCTGTGTCAGGAGGAAGGATAGACAATGTGAATAAACTTGGAGTGGAAAAGGCTTGTCCAACTAAAAGCTTCTGAACAGCACAGTGCAGTTGTACAGTTGCCCTTCTAATGTACCTTAAGACTTTTTTCCAGTCAATTGTAAGGCCTCTAAGAGAGAATTTCCACCTCTTTGGAAACAGCTAAGGCATGTTGGTTGAGAAAGCTTCCATAGGACTAAAGCTGAACTAGTTAGTGTGCTGTACTGCTGACTGCAGAGACAGCACTGGCTTCCAGTTCACCCTTTGGATAGCCACGGTTTCTTTAGCCTTGTGCTTTGGATCATGATCCATTCATGTGTTGTGGTCCAAAACTGATGCCTTCCCTCAGCCACCCAGAAACAGAGACTGGACAAGAGTAAGGGAATAAAGGCAGGGATTTATTTGAAGGCCTTCAAGGCACACCCTGGGGAGCCAGAGGCTGCTTCCATAAAATGGACCCCAGGATGGACCACAGGTCACGAGTTCTTGACACTGTTCTAGGTTTGGTCCATTTGCATCTCAGCATCAATTCACCAATTAAAACTTCATCTCGCTTCAATTTCTCCACCTCTCTCATGGTCCCAGTTTACACCTTTGGGCCTAGGCCAGCCCGAGTGTCCTTGAACAGCTCAGAGAGGCTTTGTTGTGTCTGGCTGGCCTAAGAGAGCAGCTCACGAGCTCCAAGGAACTTCGGAGTTACACACTGGGCAGTACAGGATTTGAAAAATGTAGCAATTAAACCTAAGGCATCAAAACCAGTGCAATACATTGTCATGAAAGTTGTGGTCCAGATGTCAGCTTAAGCATTACATTCTGCAGCTTTCAACTTTAGGAGATGCTGGATGGTTCTTTTTTTCTGTGCTTTGATGGGACATGCCCAAATACTGGACTGAGCAGCTGTGTTTGCCACAGCACAGTACAGTATGTAGGTGAACCAATGTATGGGACCTGAAAACAGTGGAAAACCAACAAGTACACCTGAGCCAGGTGCTGGCATGTGCACTGCAAACTGTTGTCACCTGTATGTTCTCTGCTGTCAGCCTTGAGCTGCACAGGTCCTTGGGGATGCTGGTGATTTCATAGGCAACAGGTGATAGCTACTCTTCTTTCTAAAGAGCTAAACTACTTCTTTAGACAAAGCTGTGTGGCTTCTGCCCCTGGCTGATAGACTGAGGTAATTAAGTACTGAAGAGAAGAGGGTTTTTGGGGGGAGACTAGTATGTAAGCACAACATAATGATCAGTTATTCTTAACCCAGAGTCTTGAAAAGACATGGGGAGGGTAACTGAGGCAGAAGCCAGGCATATTGGAGAAGCTCCTTTGATATAGGCTCTCACAGGGACTTGGAAAAGCTGCAGCACTCTTAAATCACTCTAACTGAACATTCTTCTCCTGTATTTTTAGGAAGGTGGATGGAAAGAAATGGTGAATGAGACTGGATTTCAGTTGAAGGTAAGTACTGTAATTGTTTGTCTCGTGATTGCTGTGACACAGACATATTCCAGCAAACATATTTGAGGCTATTTCTGAAAGGATGTTTGCTGTTAGAATGAGTTAAAGGCATTGCTTTATGAAAACTTGTTACTACAAAAAAACAGTGATGTTCTTGGCATGTGATAGGTAGGATTGCAGTTAAGTTCTCTAGCAGGCTTGTTACGTGCCTATGTAATTCTGCTGGTAACGTAGAAGTATGATCCTTAAAAGCTTTAAAAGTAATGAACTTGAGGCCATAGCAGTGGGTTTTTGTGTTTTCAGTTTATTTTTAAAGGTGAGTGTCAGATTTAGTCTGGTAAGAGGTGCAAGGTGTCAAAAAAAGGTAAGCAAAGAGGTCTGAATTGTAGGACTTCTTTGCAAGGAGCAGTTGGTGAAAGGGACTAAGAGATGGATTTGGTGCCCCTTAACTGTTTAACAGAATGTGTCTTGAAGTAATACTATCCCCATTGACATCAGCGAGTTCATGGCTGGGTAAACTGGTGCAAGGAATAAATGATCAAAGGTCGTGCGTCTGTACAGGTCAAGAATCTGAGAAGCTGATAGATTGCTGGGCTGTGTCTGGAAGAATTACTATATGGGGACAAATACTGAGCTTTTTGTTTCATTGTAATGTGATCTGCTCTCATGAAATCACAACTGAGAACTAGGTGGATTATGAAGAATTATTCTAAATAGTGAGAGCTAAAGAAAATCCCTGGTGCTCTTCTCCTCAGTGTCCAAGGGGCTTTGATACTGACACTTACTGTTGATAACTTAAGTTGACAATAATTCTCTTCCATCAGAGTTGGGTTTGCATACTCCTAGTATTCATAATGCAAACAGTGTAAAGCTCTGAAGCTGCATACACTCCTAGGAGTTCAAAAAATTTGTACTGGCAGGGTGTGTTCAGGAGAGCACACAGTGGTGTGCTTCTGGAAGAAAACTTGTAGCAGAATGCTGAGAATATTTGCCTCCCTGAAACCACATTGTAGATTAAATGAGAGATGAGCAAGTCTTGTTTTCCCTCTAGATTTGATTGTGTATGTTTTCCCTTTTATGTTCCAGTTTCCTTAGGAAAGAAAAATTACTTTTTCGAAAGCCTGGTAAAAAGAAATTTACTTTATTCTACATCTGAAGTATAAACCCTCAATATTTAGCACTACACTGGAAAGAAAACCTCTATTAAGTGCATGACTGGAATCAGACCATTTGTTTATACTTCTGCTGCCTCTGCTGCATTTAAGCAGGATGTGTCTTCTGTCTGAGAGCATTTGAACCCTCTAAATAAACTTTAAATTAGGTATTAATGCAGTGTAGCATGCTATAGCTGAATGTTGATGTTGGAGACTTTGTTTATTCTGCCAGCTGTATCATTAAATCATGCCTTTCCTCTCCCAAGCCCAGCACTTAATTTTATATTTAAGGCATTTGTCACTTGGGATTTCAACCCTTCCTGTAGGAAAGAGAAAATTCCCATCTCTCTTTTGTTTACATAAATGATTATAGGATCATAGTAGGCATTAAGTGTCTGAAAACTCCTCAGCTGTACCTCGTTTGATGGGTGGTTCATCTCTAAAATGCTTGTGTGTATTACCCTTAAATCAGTTTTAAGACTGGACAGGTGTTTTTCTAGAAGTTTAAGTCTGGTATAAATGCTCAAAAGTGGTGTGTGAGAGTTAGTGTGCTGCAACTGGCAAGAAGGAAACAGCCATACTGAGATGGCTGAGCCTTGTCAGGATTGTGCTTCCTGCCCCTCAGTGCTGGTGTGAACTTACTGAACCCTTCCTTCAGAGCCCTACATGTCACAAAAAACAAAAACTTACCCTGTAACTGTAGGGTAGGAACTGTAACTGGCTTGTCCTTTCCAAGTGTAAAGCTGTTGGATGTGCATGCTGCCCCAACAGACTCAAATGGCTTTGGTGGCTGCTGTTTCAACATAAATACAGTATTTTGTGAAATAGCTGCTTCGAGGGAGGGACTCTGGTGATGCCAGTGTGTCCAGGTGATGTTTGCACGGTGAGAGAATGTGTGAGGAGTACCTGCAGGTGTGTGTGAACGACCCAAAATGTGACTGGCTTGAGTGTTGACTTGTTGGGGTATAGCAGTGGAGATCCAAGACTATACAAGCCTCAGAAGTGCTCTGAATAAGCATAAAAGCTGGGACTTGGAGCTCCTGCAGTGTTTTTTGTTCCTTATGCTATCTGGGACATGCTTCCCTCTGCTGCCTTGTCTTCCCTTTGCAAGATATTCTTAGGGAAGTGTCACACACAGTGGTGACAAAGAATCTGCTTTCTCCCAGTGTTAGTCAGTCTTAGTCTGGAGGGTTTTGTTCCCTTACCTTTTGGGTTGTGGGTTATGTTTTGTTTTGGTGGTTTGGTCATTGGAAGAGCAGCTAAAGTCAACCTGCCTCTGCCACCAGTCCACCACTAAACCATGTCCCAGAGTGCCACATCAGCATTTCTGTTAAACACATCCAAGGATGGTGACTCCATCACTTTTGTGGGTAGCCTGATCCTGTGTTTGACAATCCTGTTGGTGAAGACATTTTTCCTAGCATCCAATCTGAACTTCCCCCGATGCAACTTGAGGCTGGTTCCTCTCATCCTATTCCTTGTTATGAGGGAGAAGAGACCAACCTCCACCTCACTACAACCTCCTTTCAGGTGGTTGTGGAGAGCAGTGAGGTCTCCCCTGAGCCTCCTTCTCTCCAGGCTGTGTATGGGGTATCTTCTGCTCAGCCCCAGTGCACTGGGAGGTGAAACAGTCTCAGACTGTGCCTGTCTTATCTGTAGAGGCTGTTGCAAGGGCCCTACAGGAAGGACTCTGTTCTTGTTTTGGGAAAACACTGTGTTCCCTTCACTGACAAATTCAAAATAGCTCTTCAAGCTCTGAGTTTTCTGTAACAGTGCACAAAATATTTTTTGGTCATATACCAGCACTAAAACTTACTGCATGCAGCCGTGGCACAGCCTGTTAGCTAAAGGGGTACACTGTAGGAAATCTACACCTTGCAAGGTGTGCTGATTGATTTTCCTTTTACTGAAGAGAAGGATGTTTTGATCAAAAGTAAACTCCAGCCATTTACCCACAATTGGAGTTTTTCTTTAGTATAAATGAACCCTGAGTGAGCTGTGTGTAAAATGTATTTTAGAAATGAAGAGTTGTAGTGATGTGAACCTCTGTGGATGAGGCTGGGATCTCTTATCTATGTTGATGTCTTGTTAGAAATAAATACCCATTGCACAGTTTAATATTCAATAAACTGGAAAAAACCCCCTGCATCTCCTTAGAAATGTTCAATACTACTGTTGCAGTAAACCAACATCTCAAAAACTAAAGCAGTCAATTACCTTTTTAATTAGGTATTGAACTTTACTCTGTAGAGGTTTATATATGCTCTACTGTAGGGAAGAACATTGCATTAAAAATGGCTCCATTCTGATATACAAATTACATATTTTCTGTAAAGCAAGTCATAAAATAGGAGAACACCATATATAAGATTTTGATTTCACTGGGGAACTGTTCCTGGTAATAAAGAGCATATAGAGGTCACTCTACCACTGGTTTTATTTGGTTTGAAAAATATAAAATAGCTTATCCATATGGTCTTAAGTTACCTAATTGCTTCAGCTGAAAAGAATGTGGGGTTGTGTATCTTAACTCCATGATTTGTGCAGCATTTTAAGAAGGGGCTATTTTTGTGGGACTTGGATTATACCAGCTTTATTTCAGTGGTTACTGTTTACATCATATTCACAAAAATAGTTTAGTTTTTTGACTTTTAAATAAAAATATCTGACATTCAGAGCAGCTGGTGTCAACTTGTTCAATGTTTGAAGATTTAAATACGCCGTGAAGGCAGGACTTCTTTCTAATGGTGCTGCCAGAAGGCTGAGATTTTTTTGTCACTGAAATTTAATTGCATTAAATTAACAAAGCTTTTTTTCCCCTTTTTCAGGCAGATTCCAGATTAAAAGCTCTTAATGCAACATTCAGAGTGAAAAACCCAGACAAGTAAGAATCCACATCCTTCCTCCCTCCCTTTCCCTTTTTCAGTTACAGCTATTATGTCAGGTGACAGAATATTCTATCTCTTTAGTATGAATTCAGAAAAGAAAAATTATCTTTCTGCACTTCAAATCTTAACAGAAGCTCAGTAAAGAGGTAGTGTGAAAAGATCTGATAAATCCTGCTTCCAAAGCAGGAAGCACTCAGAAAAATTCCATCACTTTATGTAAAACAAGTATTTCATTTTAGCTAGACTAACACAAAGGGACAAAAAAAACCCCCCAAAACCAGACTCACAAAAAGAACCTCTTAGTATTTGTTTTCAAGAAATCTTTCCAAGCATGAACAGATCACAGATTGATGGTAGATCTTCCCCAAAGTCTGCTCGTGTACAGTTCTGGATGCACGCACCCTGGTGTTGCAGTTCATAGTCCTCTCCGAGCTGCCAATTTTCACAGATGCTTTTGGAAGCCCAGAGAGGTCAGTTCAGCTCTGTTGCCGTTTACAGAGCTCTGGGACAGGCCCTGGAGCAGTCTGCTGGATGGAAAAACTGCTCAGAATTGTCAGTGTGTGTAGTGGGAGGTTCATCACACCCGTGGTGATGTGGAAGGATGATTTCTGCAGTAGTTAGAAGCATCGGTGTGCAGTGATGGGGCCAAGAGATGTTGCTGTTGGCCATCCCCAGGCCCTGGAGACCCATGTAAAGTCTGGAGACCCAGCAGTGGCACTTGGAGATGCTCCTTAGGGAGAGCCCCTGTGCCTGGCTGCTTTCTGTTGTCTGTTCCCTTTCTACCTCCCCAGAACCTGTGGGTGTTGTGTTAACGATGTTAAAGGGTACAAACCTTTCTGAACCTTTTCACAGATTTAACCTGTGAGTTGGTTCAGTCTCTCCTTTTTAAATTGTGCTTGTTTCTAGGGTCTTCTGTGGCAGCCAGGAAGCTTTTAGCCAGGGTTTGATATAAAGGCTAACATGCATGAATGAGATGGGAAGACAGCAATTCTCTGTATCTGCAGGTGAAAACGGTCCCTTGTTTGAATGCTTCATCCTCAGTCATCTTCCTCTGTGGCCCATAGGACCTACCTTTTCCTGCTCTCACAGCAGGAAAACTGCCAGAAGTCTGACTGTAGGCACAGGTGGGCAAGACTGTTTAAAGAGCATCCTTGTTATCTTTTGAGGTGACAACGTTTCAGAAAGCAGAGCTGTTATGAGAAGTAGCTTGTTAAAAAGCAGGAAAAGGGTTAATACAAGGAAAACATGAGGAAAGGGCTTGTAACAAAAGCAGCCCTCGAGTGTGGGTGCCTTGGTAGAGCCTTCCCAGCACTTGAGAGATGGCACATGTTTTCTGTTGTATTCTGCCAGCTCCATAACTTCCACATTGAACTTGAGGATACAAATTGTTTCATAAATAACTGATGAATAGAAGTTGTTTGTTTGCTTTTTGCTGTAGCACGTGTGGCTCTAACAGGAGGAACAGTGCCTTGCTCTGCCCAGCACACTGGTGCTCGAGCTGCCTGGAATGTGATGCCTGGCCCCTCTGCTGTACTTTTGGTGCTTTTGTGTGGCTGGCTGGTGCAGGGGTTCAGCGAGCTCACCTTGCTGAAATTAAAGGTGTGACTGCTGTGTGCAGTGCAGGCTTTCAGGTTCCTGGGCCAGGAGAGGTTCAGGTGAGGAAGAAGTGCAGCTCCCAGTCGGGATTGCCTTGTGGTGCTGTGGAGCTGCACCCTTCAGCTTGGCAACACGAGGAGCTTCATGCAGCTGGAACAAGGCTGCTCTGCGGGGTCAAATGTAGGCTGGGAATGAAACCTTCTCCTGTGGGAAGCAATTTTCAGTGGTGGAATTAAATGGTGATAAAAATGTGGTGTTCTGGTACGCAGAGGTAAATTTGTATCTACTGCAGACCTCTGTGATTTGGCCTCATGGCACTCATCCTTTCTTTCTCTCTCTGGGCTTTAATCAAAACCATAGCTTTTGGGTTTTGGTGAAAGATTTCGTTAGAAAATACTAAATCCTTTCCTAAGGCAGGCTTTTTTTTTTGAAGTAGCTCTCTGGTTTTTTCAGTCTGGTTATTCAGACAAGTGCCTTGTTTTTCAGTGAAGAGTTCTGTTCTTGTACCTCCCTTCATAAAAGGGGAGAATGGCACTGTCCCCCCCGCTGCAGGGAGGAGTACTGTTGTTTGAAATGTCCAAAGTAAATCACTTACATTGAAATGCTGTCTACTGTAAAGGACATTTTTTTTCTTTGCCAGTATCATAAAAGATATTTTTGAGAGACCTGCTGGTGTTCCTACACCAATGTGATCCAATCAGCCCTTCATTTGTGTCTCAAGTTCTATTTCATAGCTCAGTTAAGTATCTGGGTTGTTGGTAACGTTGCAGAACCAGTAAAACCAAGTGAAAAGTGCTAGTTAAAAAAGCCTCAGTTACTGAATGCCAAAACTATGTTTTATTTCACACTTCTACTGTTAGGATACACTGGAAACTAAACATCCCTTTGTGTGCTTCACTGAGCTCTGTTTGGAAATTACTTTATAATTATGTAACTTTATTTTACATGAGCAATGAATAGGACTTAAGCAAATACTTGAGAAAAAAAACTTTTGATTTGCAACACCACCAGTCTCTTAAAAACAGTTTTTCCTGAAAATTATATTTGTAAAATTTTCAACCTTCACAGAAGACTGGGAAAAAAATAGCAGCACTTTGGTTTGTGCTTTTATGAGACGAAATAGAAGACAGCTTGATTCTGAAGTAGTAATTTTTGAAAAATATTTTTTTAAGTGAGGAGGAATTGCTCTGGGAGAAGATGTATTGCTGCTGGAGGCCAGGATCCTGAAAGTCCTCCTGGGTTCCTGACTCTTGCCTTCAGGGAGTACAGCATTCCTAAAAGATTTCTTGTGGCAAAACAGGATAAATAAAACTTTCCATTATAAATTTCTGGAGTGGAAAGGGGAGTCTTCCTGCGCTGGAGGCATGCTTTTTAATCTTTTGTTTTTAGTTCAGTGATTTCAAATATCTTCACTGTACGTGTCTGCATCTGTCTGACATGCAGCCCTGGTGCATATTTTATAACGTGTAAACTGAAAAGATTGCTCTCTAAATCCCACTGTGCAGATCAGTGACTACATTTCTTTTTCCCCATACAGTTTCTCTGCTAACTTTTAAATCTTTTTATATACTTTAACCCTGTGTGCGTCATAATACTATAAAAAATGCTTCTTGGAAATCAAAAATATAAGAAGTCATAATAAAGCTTCTCCTTCCTGAATGTAAGGATGGGAATATTTTAGGGGAAGACTTCCTGGCAGGGGAGGAAGAAGTGTTAAATGAAAAAACCTGGAATTTCACACTTGGTCACCCAAAACAAGTGACCCGGCTCATTTCAGTAAGATGTCTTGGGTACAAGTTACTCTGAAATACAAAGCCTGACTGTGTATTTCAGTTACTCTGAAATACAAAGCCTGTGGTGGGAGGAGGGATGAAATTTTTTTTCATTCTTGAACATCAACCTGGAGCACAGTTTCCCATTCCTTAATTCTAGTTGCATTCTTCTGTGTTTATTTTCAGGTCATTGTTTAGTAATTTAGGTGAGGCTGTTTCTGGCTTCTCATCTGGCTGAGATAAATACATTCCTGTGTGCCAAAGTAGGTCATGAGCTAGACTTGTGTGTAGTAGGGAGGATTTATGTGCACACAAGAAGCTGTTGCTGTGGTTTAGTTGATTACCATCAGTAGCAAAGCTGTGGCAAACGACTCACCTTTGTTATTAGCAAGAGCTAAAGGTATCAGCTTGAATTGCCTCTGAAACCTACCTGGGCTGGCTGATAAAAAGCCTCTTCTGCAGAAGTGACAAGCCAGCAGTGTGCACGTGTCACGTGCAGAGGTTTCCCTGGCTGGTACCTTGTTGGGATGTAGTGATTTGATGGCCCTCAGCCGTTCATGGCTCCTGTGCAGGTGCAAGTCTCACCTGGATTTCACACGGAATGCTACAGTTACTGTACAAGGGTTAACCTTAGGGGAATTGTAATTGTGAATGCTTCCTTGAACTCCTGAAAAGCTGTGCCCAAAGCTGGATAGAGGCAGCTTGAAAGTAAAGTGTCTTTGTCAGGTCAGAAATGTAAACGTGCTTTTATTAAGAAATACGCTTCAGCAGATTTTGGCTTTGTGTTTGTTTGAAGCTTTTCCTAGTCACTAACCCTTGCTTTTATAAATCCCATTAAACCCTCCCAAACAACAAACCAGTGATGTAATAAATTCACTGTTATTACTAACTAACTACTTCTGTTTCATAAAATTTTATCTCTTAATTCAATCGGAGCCTTCAACATTTGCATTTAAAACAACAGCAGTCATGCAAGTGTTGGGATGTTTGTTCACTCAGGGAAATTAAACCCAGCAGTCACTTCTTTAGGGGTCTTCAGCTAATTCCACTCCAACACAATCCAGGCTCCTGCTGGCTGCAGGGTTGTGGCTCGATTGTGCATGCTGTGAAAGCTTGCTTTCATGATGGCTAATGATGTACTATCTGTTTCCTGCTCCCAGGAGATTTACTGAGCTGAAGCACTACAGCGATGAACTGCAGTCTGTCATATCACACCTCCTGCGAGTCAGAGCCGTAAGTATTCCCCGTGTGTGTCGTGACAAATAGTAGGATTTATTTCTAAGGCAGTATTTCTTGTTTAGTCAAGAGAAGTGGGATATGTGTGTTCTAGAATCAGGGCAGTTTTGCCTGAGGGAGTCTGTGTCTCCAGAGTGTGGAGCAGGAGACAGCAAGAGGTGAGGGCACTGACTTAGTGCAGATTAGGGAGGGGGAAAGAGTTCCAGATACGATGGTTGACAGTGCCTGTTGCTAATCTGGCCTGTCCTGTGATGGTCACGTACTGCAGGGAGGTGTTTTAAAGAGGATTGAGGTGTCTGCTTCTCTCTCCTCAGCAGGCAAGTTGCTTTTGCTGGATGTTTGGTTTGGGAATGGCCTCACAGCACAGTTTTCTGATCAGACACGTAATACATTGTTTTCCTGAGCTTGCAGTGTGACTCCTTTATGCTTCCCAGTATGTGTTTTCTTTTTCTGGCTTGTTCACTGATGTGCAGTGAATAATAGTCTTTCTAATGATGACAACAATTATGTCATGCATTAAGATACTCTGTGGGTTGAGAGTGGAAGGTTGTTATTTTTTTAAAGACACAAAAAGGAAATAGGAAATTACAATTCCAGTAATGAGAGCATGATACTTCTCTTTAATATGTTCAACAGTGATTTAATTTTTGATGGACCTGTGCGGCAGAGAGGACGGTAATGGATTGCTCTGCTAAACTCAGGTTCTTAAAAGAATTAATCACTCTCAAGAGTGGTGTTCTACAGACAGTCCTGTCTTCTCAGCGTTTTGTATGTGAGATCTGTTGGGCAATTTGTTTATTTTTCCTTTTCACTACTGCTGTGACAGACATAATAATAATAATAGTAGCTCTTCCAGAACTTCACTCTCATTCCTTGGTACACCACGATTCCAAGGGCATTATCTGGATTACAACTCACACTTCAGAGTGTACACGTGTCTTTTCTTCTGAGGTTTTGCCAGCATTGTCGTGCTGGCTGCAGCAGGTACTGGCACTCCAAGCAGCTGAAATGACCTCTAGCTCGAGCAGTGAGTTCTGCAATGGAGAGCTCATTTCCTTTCCCCCCGTTCACTCAGCTGGGTGGAAAAATCAGGTCACTTGTTAGAATTTTACTGAAGGTTTCCCTATGGTCTTCATGTCAAGATGGACTTCTGGCTTGCCATCTATAAATTAAATAAACAAATGTGTGCGTAAATTTGGTATTATTCAGATAAAGAATGCCTTATATTTGGTTATCAAAAACTGAAGGAACTTGATTATGGTCTCCACAGACATATCCTATCAATGAGCACTTCCAAAGATAGATTTGAAATGCTAATTTTCAACAAAGCCTTGATTATGACTTCAGTCTTCCAGGACTTAATGCTGTTGATGTCTTTTTTTTCCTTTCAGTAGTGGCTTAGATTAGATTTAGGCCTAATCTTGTTTACCTGTGTAAGAACATTAGGGCTTTAGCTTGGAGAATGTATATGGGTTTTCACAAGGCAATTGCACTTAATGTTGATGACCAAAACTTGTCTCTAAAATGTTTTAGAGGGTAGCAGACCGGCTTTATGGTGTCTATAAAGTCCATGGCAACTATGGAAGAGTATTCAGGTAAGAGTTCATCCAGGTTTGAAGTACATACACAGACAGTCATGGGGAGAGAGAAGGGAAGTTCTTGGTTATGTTGTTACACTTTTGGAAAGTAAATCTGAAACATTTTGTTGTCTACCTTGAAAAACTCTGTGTTTCAGTGCTAATGAGATTTCTGTGCTGCCTGCAGAGATCTCTGGATCTGCTGAGCTCAGTCTCTAGCAGAAGATTTCAGCTTTTTGCTTTGTGTGCCAGACCTTTGGGCCTTCTGCTGCTGTGTTGGCATTTTGTTTCTTCAGAAAGTAACTCACTGTTCTTCCTGCAGTTGTCTTTGAAAAGCTTCTAGGTCCCTTTAATGGATAAAAATCAGCAATTATATCTATCCAATTTTAGTAGCTTTTAGAAGTGAATTTGCCAGTCTTTTTTTTTGATTTATATGAGGGAATTGCATGCTCAAGTTTTCCATCTCACTGGAGAATTAAAGAATCTAAACTTCTGGTTAAGGGAAACCTCCTGCTTCTACACACTGTTCAAGTGCTAAATTTAATTCTCTGGGTTAATGGATTGCAGATGTCTTTCTCATCGGGGGTTTTAAAATGAAATTAGGTGTAGTTCTGTAATAACGCGAAGACAAACAAATATCAACATCAGCAGAGTGGAATGTTTATGAAAAAGTGAAGGACAGAATAGATGCATTACACATAAATTATGTGAAATATAAGGGGAAGCTCTTTTTTCCTTGTAAATAGAGTTGTGGGTGTAATTCTTGTAGCTAAGAATTCTCATAAGGTTTCTCAAAGCTGAAAACACAACTAAAGTGGCAGTGTACATTCCAGGATGCCCAGAACAAGTGTCTTACTATCTTTTTTATAGCTCTCCTTCTTTCTTCATCTAAATAATCTTGCTAATGTAAATAGGTAGTTGAGACAATTTCAAGTTGGTATTTTTTTTATGAATAGAACTAATCACCAGTCTACTATGAAAACATAAAGCTACATTCATCAAATAGTTTCAGGAGAAGTAAAATGCTTACAGAAGTCAAATCCCACGCTTTGTTTTTTGTAATGAGAGGCTTCTATCTGATATCCTTTAAGTCTGGAAAGCTTAGTTTCTTCTTGGTGAGACCAAAATCTGTTTCAGAAGGTTCATCATTGTCATTGTCCCTTGTCCCATTTGTATTAAGCGCTAGGTGGATTGGTTTCGTTTGTTTGATTTTGTCTTAAATTGAGTTTCAGCTATTTAAAACAAGATTATGCTCAAAACCCATCCCAAACAAAGTATATTTGTGACAATGAGTTTAGGGACAACTGTTTTACAGAGTGCCTTAAACAGCTTTGTCACACTGTCAGTGCTGTTCCTTAAAGAAAGAAAACAATTTGACCAACTCGAACTTGGAGGCAGTTTTCATTCAGGTGTCACCTGGAAAGAAACTATAGACAGGATGCAGCTTATTAACTTCCCTTACCCTTCATGTGTGATGTTGTTTCTCGTTTGTTTTTCCTCCAGTGAGTGGAGTGCAATAGAAAAGGAGATGGGGGATGGGTTGCAGAGTGCTGGCCACCACATGGATGTGTAAGTACTGACTGAATAGCTGATAGTTTGATGTAAGCCAGATGTGGAGCTCTCCCTCTTTCCTCTCTTTTCCCTCAACCCCAAAGTACACGCGAGTACCAAGAAAGTTGGGGGTGCATTGTTTTTAGGTATACAGTGTTTCTGTGACTTGGATGCAGGCACAGTTTTAGCATCCATGTACTGTATTAAGTAGCTCAAAAAGCCTCAGGAGAACCAGAGGGGTTTCTTTTTTTATTATTATTTTGAAATCGTAGAAGTGTTTGGAATCCTTCCAGTTTTTCTTTTAAGCTACTATGCCAGGAACTGGTGGAATACAACTTTAATGTGCTGCAGACCTGATGAGATCCATTTGGTTTTGATAGCAGCATTTTGTACCGTGCAGTAGATGGTACACAGATTTGGACTTAATTACAGGGAGTTAAGAAATTTAATTAATCGGCACCAAAACTCCAGTGGATTCTAGAAACAAACACTGACTGGATATAATAAAGTAAAGAATCCTCTCTCTTTGCATCTTTAGAGTAATTTGGCAGAGTATGTGAAGCACAGCCTTCAAAATAAGAGTCTAGCACTTGAGAGTGCTCACAGAAGTGGTATTCTAGGCTGTGACTTCTGCTTTTCAGGTAGTCATATATAGCAAGTGAAACAGCATTTCTTACCACTCTGATTCCTCTTCTGTAATCCCACACAACAGATAAGTAACAACTCCAGCAAGAGATGGAAGGTGTTGGACACTTCACGCAGTATTTTTACTGCTAAAGTGTAATTTGTGTGGAAATAAAGTTCTCAGGTTTAGTTTATAGGGTGGATTTACATATGTAGTATTGCCTGGTTGTTATTGGTGTTGTCGAGTTAACAAATTGTCAATTGTTACTGGCCTTGTCAAGTGGAAGGGTTTGGAGAGCCATGCCCTCAGCTTCTTCAGAGCAGTTCTGCTTTTATCAAATCTTTAAGAATTTGACCCCCTCTGAATAATTTATTCACAGTTCTGTGTTTTGGCTAATGGGGTGGTTTCCATCCAAGAAAAGCTGTAATATTTTAATATTTTCGAGGCAGAGGGCTCTGGTGAGAATAAAGCAATGGAGAATGCATTCTGCTTTCAGAAGAAAAATAATTGAAGTCAGGGTGGAATACAGTGTTAAGCACCTACTGCAGGAATTGAAGAGATTATGAAAACTTGGTATAATATAATGGAGTTAAGGAGTCACAAGTAGGTTTTCAGTGATTCAGATACACCACACCAAGATGTCAAACACCTGGAAATGCATAACCAATTAAAAGAAACTTGTCTCACTTCTCAGTCAGGAGGTTGAACCCTCTCACACATCCATAATATTTAATATTTCTGTCTGTAACTCCGGGCTGAAGATCCAGAGTAATAGCAGTGGGTAACTGCTATTCTGGGTAATTTTAATCACTGCATGAAGTCTGAGGTAGCTTTCAGTGTCTGTCATCTCCTCTGCTGTGGCACTCTTGTGCAGCAGCAATCCCACAGTGATGACAATGGAGCAAGAAGCAGTAGTTGTGAGATTCAGGAGCTCATTCAGTGACCCATGTGGTCTCCTCCCAGTAAGGTTCTTATCTATGTTCATATCTTTTCAAAGTACAGCTTATCAGTTCACTTACCATTCCCATAACATCAGGCAGGAATTTATTGCAGCAGAAAGCTACTTCTAGAAGGTTGCCTAATATAGATGTTAAACTTCAAAACTGATTTAATTATTCTCTATCTGCCCCATGTGCTGTACTATGGTCTTTACTAGATGTTTATTTAAGCTTTTGAGTTGTTATTGGTTTGTGTGATGTATAACTGCTAAATGTTTGGAGAAGACATCCCAAAGCCTCCCCAGGTGTGGGCTGTGTTACAAAATGAGGCTTGCTAAAATCAAAGTTTGCTGAGAAAGTTGGAGTGAACGGCTAGAACTAGAATTTAAAAGATGAAAGAAAAAAATGCCAGACCTTTGACTTCTGTCCTTTATTCCATTTATGAGTGACCCTTTATCTCTGCATCAACTAGACTGTTATTATATATTGAACCAGTCTGAACAAAAACAAGGGTTTAGTGGACAGCTTACACGAAGAGTGAGAACATGTCAGGTACCTTTACAACTTACTGCAATGTTTCTCCTGAACACTTTCCCTAGGTAGCCTAAGTTTAGGCAGTCAGAAATGTAGCTTGTCTTACTACTTTCTTTTCTTTTTTCCCCCCAAATCAAACTCATTATTTAAAACCTGTCTAGGTAAGGTAGGATTTTGTTTGGTGAGATTTTAGGGTTGTTTGTTTTTGGGGGTTTTTTTTCTGAGAGTTGATCTGCCACAGATGAGCTCTAGCACTGCTCTAAACTTAGATCTTACTTGAAAATGAAATGTGGTCCATCTGCTGCCCTGAGAAATCTAACCACTATACTAAAATTATTGCACTGCAGAACTTAAAATAGGGTGAGCCATTTATGACCTGTGCGGCTGCAGGATTTTTTCAGAACAAGTGTATTTTTCAACAGTTTGGACTTATTCCTTCTTTTGATTCATGATGTGAATTCTTGTTCTCCCTGCTCTTTTATCCCTTCTACTTAAACTGGTCTGCTGTTGCTGACCACTTCATATGTTATATTTATTCATCACCAAGAGCCTTGGTAGGGCTTTTCCTGGATGTGCCATGTCTTTGATTTCACAGAGCATCAAAACAACTCATCATACTTGCAAACTTCCCAAATTGATGTCACCAGTTCCCTTTCAGAGACTCTGCCACTTCTTCCAGAGAGCCAGTTTCTGGAGAGGCACAGGGAGAAAAGGAAAAATGCAAAGATTTTGCAAAACCTTGAAAGCCAAGAGGTGCTATAATTAGCATTTGGGTCACATTGTGCTGGTTGCTAGAGAAGAATGGGCATCTGCTCACTTCAGAGAGCCTGCAGATGTGTGAGAGATTGCCACATAGCTGAGAATCCACACTGAGTGAGCAGAATAGATGGAGGCATTTGTGTGGGATCTCATTCATCCTGGTTATCTCCAGTGGCACATGCCCTGAGTGCCAGGCTAAAGGGGAATCTGATTTCTGTGGCTGTGCCAAGTGAGATGTGCAGTTCCCTCTTCTCTGTAGGCCTGTCCCTGCAAATGTGTCCAAGACAATCACCTTGGTTAGCAGGAACATACTAAATATTGTCAAAGAAGCAGTATCAACTAGAAAAATAAAGTGCTTCTTGGCATTTGTAGGAGACATCAGCCTAAATAACAAAACTCTTACTGAATGCAAGAGCTGCAGATTTGGTCCAAGCCCTCGTACTTCAGATTTCTCCCAGAAAGGAGGGTTAAACTTCATGTTGCTGTGAATTAATGTGCCTGACTTACACAGCAGACAAAGCTATAGACTTTGAAGGAGCTGAAGGGACTTAATGTTGTGGTTTTCAGGGCACCACTGTGAGTTATCTTGTACTCAGGCTCAATAACAAGCAGTGAAAGCAGCCTCTGCTTTTCAGAAGGTGTGATGTTCATATTCCTGGGCCTAGTGCTTTAAGCCTTGAAGGATTTCTTTTGCACCGTTTGTTTTTGGTTTTTTTTTTTTGTTTGTTTGTTTGTTTTGTGTTGTTGGTTTTTTTTGTTTTTGTCTTGGTGCTGCCTATTGACTGTCCCCTGAAGAAAAAGAATAAACTGGGGTTTTTCCTGTAAAAAAAGCTGCCTCCTCTTCAGCAAGAGGCTTATGATAGGTTTTGTACTTGTCAAAAAATTCATTGTAGTAACAACCAAAGCAGCAGGCCCATGGGAATGTTGACATTAACTGATTCAGAGTTTAATTAAAAACAAAGAAAAAAACCTTTCTGGAAGTGCTCTTTGCTGTTTGTCACAGGTGTTTCTGTCAAACAGGTGTCCTCCCTTATTACTGGCTGTGTATCCTTAAAGGTTAAATTAATCAGCTTTACATTTAGCTGTGGCTGTTTTTCACTAGATATGCAGCTTCTATTGATGACATCCTGGAAGAAGAGGAACACTATGCAGATCAGCTGAAGGAATATCTCTTCTATGCAGAAGCACTGCGGTATGTACAGAAGTCTAGAGCTCAAAAGGAAGCTGTAGTCCTTTTCTCTAAAGTTATGTTGATGTTTAATTTAGTCTGGTATCTTCTTGTGTTCTCTGAGAAGGGGAAATTCCAGTGTTGTGGAGTCTCCATGTTCTTGTTTCTTGTTCTGGTTACTCGTGTATGATTGCCCTGTGAGTGGCAATACAAATTAGAGCTGGTCTGAGCAGTAGTGGAAAGACAGAACTGTTAAAATCTGTATACTATGGAAGAAAATGCTGTTTATTCCTCTGGTTCCACTGTTTACTTGGCTTCTGTTGTAATAGTGCCCCAATGTGCTAAGAGCTCCAGCTTTTAAATGAGATAGGCCAGACAGAGCTGCTCCAGCCATTACAAATCCCAGGAACTTTGGAAGTGCCCAGTATAACTTTTGTCTGCTGTACATGTTATGCATCTTAGTGAGGTTTTGTTTTGTTTTATGTTAGTCTCTGTCAAGCAGTCACCTCTTACAAGCATGGACACAAAAGCAAATTGCTTTATGCTGCAAGACTGTGTCTGTGAAAACACAATAAAGGACACGCTCACACCTGCTGGGTTCAGCAGAAAGGAGGGAAAAGAGAGAGTTTATTTACATTTGACATCTTTTATAAGATTCTCAACTCCACAAGGGATTGGAGGACATGCCACTTCCTCCTCAATCCCACTGGAGAAAAAAAGTGCTCATCAAACTTTCTCTTATCACAAAAGGAATGAAAACCAGAAAATACGGTTAAATAAACATTGGCCATTATTTACATGAAACTGTGTGAAATTCTCTGACTCCAAGGTTAAAACAGAAGGCTTAGCAAAAAACAGGACAACACAAGACTGTGCCTAAAGCTGTAGTGCTTTACAAGAGCTGGCTCTGAACCTCTTGGAGAGGTCCAGTAGAGGATTGGGTTGGCGAGTGTGAGGGCTGCTGGCTGGGAACCTGGAGCACTGGTAGCCTCTCCTGGGAGACAGATGTGCATCCAGCTGTGGAGTACGGATGTAGCATCATCAGCCCACACAGGACTGGGACTTACTGCAGGTGGTCAGAGGAAACTCCTCTTTTCCAGATGAAAGGCACTATATGAGTTTAGAAGCAGTTTCCTGTTCCATTGTTTGAAAAAGAAAATGTGATGGATTTTATGATTGACTGATAAGTTGCTGCTGTGACAGGTACCATGTCCAGGTATCTTTTGTTAAAGCTGTGGTATTTCTGTAGTGTATTTTGGATTAAACTATTTTACAGTGGTGTCCTTGAGGTGGTAGGACTTGTATTGCTGAATGTATCTTGGAATGAGTCTAAAAGAGGAGCAGAATGCTGCTGTACTAAGAACTTTATTTATACTTTGATCCAAGCTTGCTTAACTACAGCATTTGCAGTTATGCAGTCTGTGATAGGGCTGTTGGATTTGGGCTAGATGAATAACTGGAGGTGCTTCCTGTCAAAACCAAACAAAACATGATGCTATTTGTAAAGTGTAAATGGGGGGAAACGTAGCAAAACAAAGTCTTATGTGACAGATCTTTCATTATTTACTTTTTAGGGCAGTTTGCAGGAAGCATGAACTAATGCAATATGATTTGGAAATGGCTGCACAGGACTTAACATCTAAGAAACAGCAGTGTGAGGAGCTGGCAACAGGAGTGAGTCTTTTTCCACTTTCTTCTCCAAGATGCTTCTTTTTGAATTTATTTTTTACTTGAGCCAAGTTGCTTAGAATGATATTGAAATGGCACCAGCATGCTGGCTGCTGCTTTTGAGAAGTGGTATCATATGAGCTAGAGACATGTGAGATTTAAAGTAACTTGGTTCTTGGTGACATGAGCAGTTTGTGCCAAACTTCTTTTATTGAATACTGAGCAAGTAAAGGGTTGCAGTAAATATAACTGGAGCAGAATAACACAGACAACTCTACCCTAAAGATGAAAATGTTGGAAATTCTGAAAGGCTTCCTTTGCCTTTTGAACAGTGGGTGTTATTGATATGTTGTGTTAGTCCATTTTATATGGGAGATAACATTACCTAAAATATTGTCTGAAAGTGGTAACTGACAGTTTTAGAATTTTTAATGTTGCTCTTGGATCTACTGATGTTCTTTATGGAGTAGCATTATGGCTTTTGTTTCTCTTAGTTTCTTTCCTACTTCAGTAGCAGGGCTGCTCTGAAAGTTCACCCTTGTCAGCCTTAAAGTGTTTGAACATCAAATTACCTCCTCCCCACTTTGCTTAGTCTAACCTGAGTCACCAGAGCTGCTTATCAATTAATGAAATGGAAGTTAAAGCAAAAAATCAGCTGAATAGTAAGCACAAATGCCAATAAAAGCCACCTGATGTCCCCTGACTGTGCTCAGGAATCCCAAACCTAGAGTATCCTTGTTTTTTGTAGACTGTGAGAACCTTCTCCCTGAAGGGGATGACCAGCAAGCTCTTTGGGCAAGAAACCCCTGAGCAGAGGGAAGCCAAGATAAAGGTTCTAGAAGAGCAGATACAGGAAGGAGAAGAGCAACTGAAGTCTAAAAATCTGGAGGGCAGGTAAATGGGCTTGACTGTTTCAAAGAAAACACAGGGCTTGTCTCAGCACAAGTCCTTGCCTGGATGCTCTTGAAGGTGTTTGCATTTTATAAGTGTTTTTAATATATTCTTGGTGTTTATGAGCTGTCTATAAAAGCTCCTGTCAGCTGCAAGTTGTGAAATAAAGTGCAGTACATGCAGTTAGCTTCTGGTCTGAGTGTATGGCTTATGTAAAACCTGATGAGTTTCCCAGCTCCTGAGCCCACTCTAATGGCTGACTTGCATGCTTTTATGTTCCACCAGTAATATATTTAGCAGGTGGGCTTGGAGGTCTGCAGCTGAATAGGCTGAGACTCAAGAGCTGATTTGCCTCAAATACAGTATTTAGTTTGGTTTATGTATAAGGGTCCTGAGCCCATATTCTGCAGCTTCTCATATGGGGGACACCTTACTCCTGTTTGAAAGGGATTGGAAGGTCTGGGGAGTTGTGTTTGAGTAGCTGCTTCTTGGTGCTCTAATGAAATTTTCTTCAGGTGTGTGAAAATGAAAAATAGGAACTGAAGTTCTTAAAGCAGTGGGATTTTGTCAAAGCCTGTCTGTCATATAACACAAGGGGTTAAAGTGGTATCTCCTGATATGTTAGCATTAGAGCTGGAAAGATAACACTAGTTCATGAATAGTTCAAAACAACAAGACATTCAGTAAATACAATTTCTTAATAATTTTGGCAGATGTACTGGAGATGTGCTTTTGTAGCTCTGGAAGCAATTTCTGAGTGAACGCCAGTCCAGCACAAATGAAAATATGAATTACAGATATATGCCTCCATTTTAGTTAAGGAGACCTGACTACACATCACCAAACCAACAAAATTAATTTCTGAATTGTCCCAAGTTAAATTTGCATTGTAAATGTTTATAATGCTTGAATGTCTCACATCCTCACAAGTGAGTTTTCAGGCTGAAGAGATGAAGATTCTGACTTGACAATTGAAAGAGAAACGTGCAGTGTTGTGTGCTGAATGCTGGCATAAAGATAATTAGTTACCCCAACAGAATCTCAAGAAAAAAAGTATATTCTGACTTATGCTAGTTGTATGGCAGTGATACTTCTGGGGAAAAAACACCAAACCAAACAAACATCCTAATGTATCCTGTGAAACTGCTTCTCTAGGGTAAAAACCTTAAAAAAAGGTGGAGCATTAGGTAGTGGTGCCAGCTGTAAGATGAGGACACTGAGGAATGCATAATAATTGCAGGACTGGATTTACTGACTGAAAGATGGAGCACTCTGTCACACACAGATTCTCTGCCGAGTGTCCAGAGCTGAGGGTGGAACCCTTTCTAACAGAAATAATTGCTTTTTATTTCAGAGACTTTGTGAAAAGTGCCTGGGCTGACATTGAACGGTTTAAAGAGCAGAAGAATCACGATTTGAAGGAGGCACTTATAAGCTATGCTGTTATGCAGATTAGCATGTGCAAAAAGGTAGGTGTGGCTTGGGAAAGGCTTGAACTCAGTGACATATTCATGTTGAGATATCTGTAGATATAGATATAAAATAGACAGCGTGGTCCAATTTCAATGTGGTCTCTGCCTTATTCTTCTGTGAAGTTCTATTTGACTTCTTTGTAGAGTTTTCTGATGAGGAAAGTGGTGGGTGAGGTTTGCAAACAGAGTCTATTCCCACCTATTGATTTGTAACTGTTCTTTTAAAAGGGAATTCAGGTTTGGACAAATGCAAAGGAATGCTTCAGCAAGATGTGACTACCTGGGAATGAACTCCTCCTCCAAGTGCCAGAGAACGGAAGCACAGTGTATAACACCAATGTTCTGTTGCTCCATGACTTACATACAAATCATGAAATAAACGTAATTGTTCATAAAGGATGAAAAGGACATGTTGTTAAATGTTTAGCCCTGACTGCCACTTCTGTGGCGTGTTTTATATGTGGTAGCAAATAATGCAGGGGTAAAAGAGTTACTGAAAACTCTAGCTCTGTATTGGGACAAAGGTATTGGGAAAGTTATCCCAGAAAGTATGAACTAAACTGTTTTGAGACTTGTGAAACACCATGCTCTGTAATGTGTAGATCACTTCCAGATGCCCTTCTTTCCAACCCTTGCTGTTTAGAATTTTTAATGCTCAAGGGTGCTTTGGTTTTATAATGGGGCACACAGTCGTGTTCTCAAGGCCTACACCATAAGAGGGCAAAAAATGAAATATTGTAATGCCTAGAGTTCATATTTAAATGCCTTTGCATGTCCATAGAGAAATATGTTTTTCCAGAGTTCAGGTTAAGCAGTCTCAAACTCCTGAGATGTTTGAAACTCTCTACAGTAGAGGTGTTGTACAGTGGTTTGATAACAATATTCTGCATTTACTGGTTCCCACTTCAGTTTTGATACGGGCATTGATTTCTTACTAAACTTCTTCCTGCAAGTAAAGGAGACTGGTGATCCAGCTGAGCAGAAAAACCAAAGTCAAAGCTGGTAAGAAGCAGATGCAGTTGGAACCTGTTTACACTGGGTGTGGATCTGGCCTGTGGCACCTTGTAACTGAAGTGGTTTGGTTCTTAAACAAATAGTTCTTAACGAAGGTGCTGAAATAACAAACCTGGTGCAGCTTCTGTCATACTTCAGAGTGGTGCTGTGCAGTGCCCACGATGAGCCAGGGTGTCTGTCTGTTTGTGGTGATGTTTCAGTGTGTGAGAGTGTGTGTGTGTACACACACCTGTGTAATGGGATTTGCAGTTACAGGGCTTGCATTGAATGTTTCCAATTATGAAAATCTCTTACCACTGTCTAATATTGGGCTTTTTCTACATCCTTACTGAAAGTTCCTGAGGTCTCGTGGAATTTGTCAGATTTGATTGCTAGTTCTGAAGGAAGCTTTGTAATAATCTGTTGAAAAGTGTATTTAATTATTTTGGGTTATAACACTACTCGGATTTTTTTTTTTTAAGAGATACCCCAGAAAGTCCCTAAATGTTCTTTTGATAAAACTATCTAAATGTATTTACTGGTATGTGTCATGTTACTTTTGTCTCTTCAACCTTTTTTTTTCTGTAAAACCATTGTAAAGAATGCATAGATCTGGTGCACACTACAGCTTAAAACTCTGAAGTCCAATGCTGGTACTCTGATAACCTTTGCTGGCTTTTTCAAAGCATCTGACAGTGACATGCCTGGCTGACAGATGATGCTGGGCACAGAGAGGTCTCTTCTCCTTGTAGATGTTAAAGGAAACATTATTCCATTCAGAGGTTGCAGTATCCAGTTCTGATACAGACTGGAGGACTCTTACATTCCAAACCAAGAAGTTGCACACTTGATGTGTTCAGTAAACCTTCTAAAAGAGTGGTGCCTTAATACAATCCCATGAGGCGCTCAGAGTAGGTATTTTTCATGCACTTTGATTTTTGGTAGATCTTTCTGGTGCCTCCTTCCACATGTCACTTGCTGTACAGCTCATTAAATGTATTAGTATGCCTTTTTTTTTCCTTGCTAGTTGTACTAAATTTAAGAAGGGAACAAAACAGTTCTTGTAAGTTTTGTGCCAAAATAAGAGAAATAAAATTGCTCTTTGATATTTTTGTTATGTTGGGTTTTTTTGTAAAACACTCTGCCTGTCCTATTCTGAAAAAGTGAAAAGCACTGAAAAGTGCTGTTTGATTTCTTGAAAGTGGTTCTTGTCCATCTTAGCTCTCAAGCAGCCTCCAAATTCGGGTTTAAAATTCAGTGAATTGTGCAAAACTTCCCCTTCAGGTGAGGAACACAGTGCCAAGGCCAAAATTAGATCCTTCCTGTCTGAATTCCGTGTGTGTCTCTGTCTAGTTAAGAGAAGATGCTTTTGAAAGCAGTTTGCATTATTTGACAGAAATTATGTGAAAGGCAAATTAAGGAGAATTTGCAATAACTTTGTTTCTTTTACTTCTGTATTTCCAGAAAAGCATCGCCTGTGGTCTGTGTACTTGGGGATCATAGCAACCAGTGAAGGTTTCTCCTCCTCTTTCAGCTTTTCAGGTTTTTAAGGTGCAACCAGCCAGCTAATGGCTGTTTCCATGTGGGTAACAGAGCCCACGTGACAGATGGACACTTGCAAAGTGTGCATTTTTCCAGTTACAGTGTGGATTTAACTCTTGTAACTTGTTCCACTTCGCCTGTTATCCAGTAAACATCAAAAATTGGTGGAAGGCCTGGAGAAGAGTAGCTGGTAGGAAGAACATTTTAACTTAATCTTGACAAAACCCTTGTGTATGAAACGTTTACCTGCCTGGATCATGTGATCTACTGATCCTGCTGCTTCTGCTGCAGGAGGCTTTGCTGATAAATCCTGGTGGATTATCACTGCTCCTGCTATCTCTGACCTTCCCCATCACTAGCAGAACCTTGTCTTGTCAGGGCATTTTAGTTGCTCCTGTTGTCCGTTCCTGAAATGTAGCAGGGGTGAGGGAGCCAACTGCAATGGAAAGATAGTTTTATGAACTCTTTTTTTTTTTTTAGTGTATTATTTCAGTATCTGGCACGTCAGCCCCAGCAGTGTTAACCTGGCAGCTGTGTGCAGGGACTACCTTGGCAGGCACAGAGCAAATCCTGGAGCTGGGGCCACACTGAGGAGCTTTCCTTGTGCAGGTGAGCCAGAGGAGAGTGTTGGCTGTGGCCAAACACACAGCAGAGCCAGCAGGGCAAGGCTGCAGTCCCAGGGCAGCTGGCTGGGCTGGGAGCACTGCAGCTCAGGATGCCTTCCTGTATCACTCTCCCTGCCACTGAAATGCCTTTGTTCATCTTGGTTCAAGAACTGAGAAACACTTTCTAATGTTGCCTAGAGGATTACAGAGAAGGAAGTTGTCTTAATTCCCTGTGCTTGTCACACAGGGGCAGGGCAGGGCTCTAATCCCTGTTTCCTTGTGCCTCCTGCTCTGCCCTTCCCTGGTGCCTCTGTGTTGTATTACCCTGCAGAGCTCTGTGGGGAGGCACAAGGTGTGCTGAAAATCCCCACGCAGGGCTGTCCAGAAATAATGCAAAGAGAGGAAACGAGTGGGAGCTGGGAATTTTGGAGCACAAGCCTTGGTGTGAAATCAAAGTACTCGTGTGTCACCAACAAAAGCAGGTGCCTTTGTAAGCCCTCGCTTTGCTGCTGCCGTGAGTCCCTGTCTGCTCCTGCCTGGCGGGCTCTCACCTACTTCCCCTGATGCCTTAGGTTTTAATTTCTATATTTTTCAAATCCTGTACTGCCCAGTGTGTAACTCTAAAGTTTCTTGCATCTTGTTAGCTGCTCTCTTAGGCCAGACAGACACAACAAAGCCTCTCTGAGCTTGCTGTTCAAGGACACTCAGGCTGTTCTAGGCCCAAAGGTGTAAACTGGGACCATGAAAGAGGTGGAGAAATTGAAGAGAGCTGAAGTTTTAATTGGTGAATTTATGCTGAGATGCAAATGGACCAAACCTAGATCAGTGTCAAGAACTCGTGACCTGTGGTCCACCTTGGGGTCCATTTGATGGAAGCAGCCTCTGGCTGCCCAGGGTGTGCCTTGAAGGCCTTGAAATAAATCCCTGCCTTTATTCCCTTACTCCTGTCTGGTCTCTGTTTCTGGGTGGCTGGGAGAAGGCATCACCCCAATAAAGCTGTGTGTCCTGGGACAGGGGCATCTCCCTGAGGATGTCACTCTTGATGGATCTCCTGAGAGACCCCTGGCAGTGCAGGACAGAAAGCAGTGTGAGCTGCTTCCCTCTGTGGGCGGGAGGGATGCTCACTGCAGCTGTGAGCAGAGAGATGTCTCTCTCCAGTGGCAGAGGCTTGCTTGTCCCCTCAGCTGACACAGGGACCTCACCTGTGGCAGCCCAGAGTGTCCCTCTGTCCGTCCGGGGGGCTTGGAACCCCACCAGGTGNCACAGAAAATAAACACCCTGAACACAGAAAATAAACACCCTGAACACAGAAAATAAACACCCTGAACACAGAAAATAAACACCCTGAACACAGAAAATAAACACCCTGAACACAGAAAATAAACACCCTGAACACCAACTCGCAGGCGTCTCTCGTCTGTTCTGGCCCTGGCACAGAACTCCTCAAGATCAAAAGCTGGCCACAAAGAACTCTATGGACTCTGTGAGGGTGAAAAACCATCACACTCACCTGTGTCCCCTTCACCATAGCACTGCCATGGGTACCTTGGGCAGTCTGGAGAGCATCAAGTTCCTGCATAAGAGAAGGGTTGTGGGTCTCTGGCTGCTGTGTTCTGCTGCTTCCTGGTGTGATACAGCCTTATCAAAAGGATTTTGTGATCCTGACTTTCTGAAGGGTCAAATGCAGAGGAGAAACTTTTTTGGGGTTTTGTTTTTGGGTTTTTTTTGCTGGCTGCCTTTTGGTTGTTTTTGAATAGCTTACCTAGGCTGGCCTTCCTAATGCTGTGTTTTCTTCATAAAGAATCTTTTGCTTTGGCTGGTTGTAGAACATACCTAAAACATGAAACAAAGACAAATTGGAAAGGATTTGGGGTTGTTTTGGAGGAAAACAGCTTCAGATGGCGGAAGTACAGAATATTTGGAGGTAAGGAGAGATGGTGCCATGCTCAGACAGGTAAGGATGGGATTAAGCTGCACACGAGGGCAGACAGGTTTTGAGGAGAGACACACAAGAGGGTGAGAAGATAAGGAGACGAGGCAGGGAAGGAGGACAGCAGAGATGGAATGGATGGTGAAACTGGAGAGAAGAACAGATGGAAAACTTCTGTCCTGCAGGCTGGGCTGTGCAGGAGAAGGAAAAAGCAGCGCTGTAATCCTTGTTTTGGAGAAGTCAAAAACATGAGGAGGATGAAAGCAGGAGGCAAAGGAGGTTTCAAGAGCTGTCCAAGGCAGCTATGTAATAGTAATATAGTAATAGTAATAAGGGTAGCTATATAATAAATAATAATGGTAGTATAATGATAGTATCTGACTGAAACTCCTGGTGACTGTGGTCTTGAAGCTGAGTTTGATTGATAATGGTGTACCAGAGCTCAGAAGGAGATATTATTTTGTCTAGTATTTTGTATCTATATTTAATACGGTATTTTTCACTTTTCTGAATAAATAAAACAGGAGAAGAAGCTTTATTCTTCAAAAACTCAGCATAAACTTTGTGGGCATTCCAACCCTTTAAACACCAGCACAATCAGCCATGGGCCGTGGGGGCCTGCTGGCTGATGCAGCTCTAAAAGAGGCTGTCCTGTGAACCAAAAACATCTTAGGGACTCCAATTAATAAATAACTTTTCATCTGTAGCAAACACGTTCTGTTATCTGTCCCTATCTGTGGCATGTGATAACACCAATTATGTTCTCTTTCGGAAAGCAGCTCTAAGTGGCCACAGAAGGTAAAAAGCGACGTGGTGGTGAGGCTCCCCGGGCTGCAGAGGTGGGAAGCGATGCAGTCGGAGGGAAAAGGCAACCCCGACCGCCCTCTGCTGGGTCTCCAGCAGGAGCTGGCCGGGCCCGGAGCCGGGATCCCGCTGCGGGATGGAGGGCAGGGCCACCTCCTCCCTTCCTGCCCTGCAGAGAGCAGTGCCACAGCCACGGTGTAATGGAAGCCTAAACACAAAGGGCTGGGTAATCTGGAGCAGTTTTCCACGCAGGATTTCGTGCTGAGTTCGTGTCCTGCTGCAGGTTGCTGTTGATAACGCAGTGTATTACACTTTTCACACTGCACCAACACTGCTGTGGGTTGGACTCGGAGCTTTCTGAGCTGGCAGTATTTTAGAAAATTTATTTATTTTTAATAACTGCTTGGATGTGGTGCCAGCTGCGTGGGCAGAAGGAATGATCCGTGACGACCTGTGCAAGCTGCAGTCCTGCCTAAGAGATGGAGAAGTCCCCCTGCCCCAGTGCTGCTTTGAATGAGGTTTTCCTGAAGCCTGTGCTCTCTGGTGGCAGAGGCCAAGGCTCGTGATGGTTGTTCCTGGGGCCAAAAGGATGGACTTTATTTCCAGTCTCCTTTGTTTTGATTAGGTTCCAAGCGAAATGCTGGTGGCTTCTGCCTGCTCACCTCTGATGGCCCCACAGATACTGGATGCTCAGAGGGCAGCAGGGAAGAGCTGTGGGTGTTGCCCTGGTTTTTGCTAAGCCTTCTGTTTTAACCTCGGAGTCAGAATTCTTTCTCACACAGTTTCATGTAAATAATAGCCTATTTAACCGTCTTTTCTGTTTTTCATTCCTTTTGTGATAAGAGAACTTTGATGAGCATCCTTTTTCTCCAGTGGGATCGAGGAGGAAGTGCCATGTCCTCCAATCCCTTGTGGAGTTGAGAAGCTTATAAAACATGTCAACTGTAAATAAACTTCCTCTCTTTTCCCTCTTTCTGCTGAACCTGGCAGGTGTGAGAGCATCTTTATTGTGTTTTCCCAGCCACACTGTGGGCTCCTTGAGCTGCAGCAAGATCTCTCCCAGGCCACAGGACAGGGCTGCACATCCCCCTCACCTGGCATTTGCCAGCCTGCAGTGGGCATTGCAGCAGCCACAGCAGCATTCCCTCTCCTGTGTGATATTCCCTGCACTCCTCCATGGACTGTGTCAGCCACCGAGGTCACCCTGCTCATCTCCAGCTGCCTCTGGTGCTCCTGCTGCTGTTCAGAGTGGCTCTTCCCCCAGCCTGAGCACCCTGGGGCTGCCTGGAGCCGTGCAGGGCCTGCCACTGCTCCTTGCTTCCCTCAGGTGATCCATCCCTGCTTCCCAGCAGCACGGCCTCCTCTTCTTCCAGGGCTCCCTAATCCCTTCATCCCTTCCACCTCCATCTCCCCCAGGTCTCAGTAATGCTCTTACTGCCCAGGCTGTCAGTGAAGGCTCTGACCAGCACACAGCAGGACCCTGCTTCCCCAAAGAGCTCCCATTTCCAGTTGCATCCTGAAGCCTTTGACCAGACTTTAGTTTATTTTAGGGAATGCTAGGCTGGCTTTCTGATTCGGAGCAGAACTGGCCCAGCCGGAGTGAGGAGAGCTGCATTAATACTATTGCTCCATCAAGGAAACCCTAATCTCTTAAAATGAGAATTAGTTTGACAAGATTTGTTTTCCATGAACGTGTTGATTGGCATTAATCTCTTTTAGCTCTGTATCAACTATTCTTTTCCCTGGGATTAGTTTCAGACTGACAGGCCTATAGTAATCCAGTCTCTGTGGTTATGTATTTCTATAAACAGACAAAACATCAGCCTTCTTTTAGAGTTAGGGAATTTCTCCTGAAATCCAAGACTTGTTGAAAATCAACATCCGTGGTTCAGAGATCTCTTATATTGAGACTTCTATAAACTTGAGAAAAATCTCTATGGATCTGGAGACACAGGCATTTATTTAAGCAGCCAGTGTCTGGTGCTGCACCCTGGGTGTGTCTCAGGAGAAAACACCCACTCGTGATGGAGGTAAAGCACAGCTATGGTTGATGAAGAGCATGAACCGAGCATGGTCTGGTTTTAGCATCCTCCTAAATGAAGTGAAAAGCATATTCTTGTGCAGTTTAACACCTTATTACATTATAACTCTGCGCTGTTGCTGAAGTGTGACTCCCTGACATCTCAGAATGAAAGTGAGGAATTCACCTTTGAACATGTAAAGTGTCAGGAATATTCACAGATGGAGTGGACTCATTTGTGAACTTGGAGCAGCCAAACTATTAGAGGAGATCAGGAATCCTCCTTTCAAACTCTGAAATCATTCTCAGTGTTAAATCTTCCCAAAATACATCTTGCTTCCTTATAGATCTTTCCTAACCCCTAATTTCTCTTTATGGTTGGCTTTAGCATTCCTCCCCTCTGCCTAATACTTTACCTGGTTATCTCTGTCCTGTAAGCCTGGACAGGGATTTGAACATGTGCTGCCTTTTTAAATTTCAGGGCACTTACTTAAAATATCCAGAAATAACTGCTGGTGATCATTCACTTTCTGTTCAAACTCCTTCTCCCTGCTGATGTAGTTACTGCTATTTTTAGCTTTAAAATGCTAAATATATAGTGCTTAGCTGGGCTTTTTCTGTTTCCTACCAACAAATGTAATGATTTCGATTACAAGGCAATTTAGTGTTTGCTGGGTTTCATGTTACTTTTAAATTTGAAAACATTTCCTTTTTCTCTCTCATGTTGACATCTGCTATGGAGCTTCCTGGGCTGGAGTTAAGTGAAGGTGATGATGATAAATAAAATAAAGTGATGTTTGCCAGCAAATGTGTGAGTGGCAGGACGGATGCCACCGTGCTGGTCCTTGGCAGATGGTGCTGGGGAATTATCAGCTTGATCCAGGTGATGTTTCTCCTTTCTCCCTGTGCCCAGTTACTGGAGCAGGATGGTTTAGGCACTGTGGTGCTGCAGATTCCCAGCAAACACCCAGGGGATTGGGGAGCCGGGGCTGGTGGAGGTGCTCCTGGAGGGTCACAGGGCAGCAGGTTCCTGGTTTGGGGGTGCTGACAGGATTTGTCTGGTTCCAGGGAAGCAGAGGGAGGTGAGTGACTGTAGGACCTCACCTTTGGGAGCTGATAACCTCTGTATTGCAACATCCCTCTTGGAGCTGGCAGATAAGGATGGAGAGGAGAAATCAGCTGTTCATAGGAGCAGGGTTGGAGATAAGCACAGGGAAGGAACCAGAGCTCTGCAAGCCCAGCTGGAGGTTTGGTTGAGGTTGTGCTTGGCAAACACACCCTCAGCTGGTGGAGGACTGTGTTTATAAATTTGGCTTCCAGGAGTGACTTTCAGATGAATCTGCCATGGTCAGGAGATGGCTCAGCTTGGCAGCTGGGTTGGGGTTACTTTTTCCATCTGAGGAATGAGCCCTGGTCTTGAGCAACAGAGCTGAGACTTGGTGCCTCAGGCTGGAGTGGCCTGTGTGGGGTGAGGTGACAATTTTGGGTGTCCTGGGCAGGCTGAGCTGCCTGCTCAGGCAGACAGAGTTGTTGGCTCAAAAGCAGCTCCTGACATCTTTGCCAGAGGGTGAACCTTTCCTCTCTTGTCACCTCCCTTTCCACTGGTGTTGATGTTTTGGCATGTGAATCTTTCCACCAGGTATTGGCAACACCTCTGTGCTGTTTGTGCCTGCAAATGTGTCGTAACTGTTGATTTTATGTGTTTTTATTTTATGTGTACCACTCTGTGGCATTGTNGCTCAGCTTGGCAGCTGGGTTGGGGTTACTTTTTCCACCTGAGGAACGTGGTATGCAAGAGCCCTGGTCTTGAGCAACAGAGCTGAGACTTGGTGCCTCAGGCTGGAGTGGCCTGTGTGGGGTGAGGTGACAATTTTGGGTGTCCTGGGCAGGCTGAGCTGCCTGACAGAGTTGTTGGCTCAAAACAACTTTGGAGCCACAAAGTCCTGATATCTTCCTTAAAATGTNTGTGTTTTTATTTTATGTGTACCACTCTGTGGCATTGTGCTGGCAGCTGGTTCCCTTCACTGCTTTTGTTCTGAACACTCCAGCTCCACAACTGCTCCCCTTCAGCCTCCCTTCACGCTGGTTCAATCCCTTCAAACGTGTTTAGTCTGCCTGAGCCTGATGCTCAGAAATTTGGGGTGGCTCCTACTGTGGCCATCCAGAGTTCACAGCCTTCCCACTGGAAGAAGGAGCCACAAAGTTTTGATCTCTTCCTTAAAATGGGATTGCACCCGTGATTTCTTTCTGTTCTTCCCATCCATTGGTTAAGGATGGAAAAGGTCTCAGTAAATGTCACTGAGATCTGCTTCTTCGTGTTCTGCAGAGTCCTCTAAGTCCTCCCCAGCACTCCCAGCCTCCCGGGATGTACCTTGGCAGGGATGGCACTGCTTCTTTACAGGTGGCTCCATAATTAGCTGTCCCTAGAAATGTAAGCTTAATTACATTTTACATATTGGCTCTAGAGAGGCAGGAACTGTGTCCCTTGAAGGACATTCTTCTGTTATCTAGAAATCTGTGGTTTTTTGCAGTGGCTGAAGAGCTCTCAGGCAGCATGGATTGCTTTTCAGGTTGTGCTGAGCACCATCAGTGGTGCTTCATCTCTCACCATTTGTCTTCCTGCCTGTTCCTCTTCTGTCTCCAGCCAGCAATGCTTTGCCCTTTTGTCTTGATGCCTTAGGTTTTAATTTCTATATTTTTCAAATCCTGCACTGCCCAGGGTGTAACTCTGAAGTTCCTTGTAGCTCGTGAGCTGCTCTCTTAGGCCAGACAGACACAACAAAGCCTCTCTGAGCTGTTCAAGGACACTCGGGCTGGCCTAGGCCCAAAGGTGTAAACTGGGACCATGAGAGAGGTGGAGAAATGGAAGAGAGCTGAAGTTTTAATTGGTGAATTGATGCTGAGATGCAAATGGCCCAAACCTAGAACAGTGTCAAGAACTCGGTACCTGTAGTCCAGCTTGGGGTCCATTTGATGGCAGCAGCCTCTGGCTCCCCAGGGTGTGCCTTGAAGGCCTTCACATAAATCCCTGCCTTTATTCCCTTACTCCTGTCTGGTCTCTGTTTCTACGTGGCTGGGAGAAGGCGTCAGTCTCATGTTTAAAAACTGTAGAGACTCTTGCTTAGCTTTGATATGAACCACGTCCCCAGCAGTCACTTTTCCTTTTTTCCCCATCTGCCTCACAGAGTGAGTGGCAAGTCCCCTTCAGCTGGGTTGCCCAAGAGTTCTTCAACTGCTGCATCAACGCTTGTCTTCCAAAGCACTGATTTTCTTGTATAAAAGTGACCAGCATCCACTTTTGAGGAACCTCTCCTGCTGCAGGACAATGACGTGGAACCCTGCAGCAGGCAGGAGGTGCAGTTCCTCTGCTGGCACATCCTTGCCACGTCTCACAGCCCTCCCTGAGCAGGGACATTTCTGGAGCCAATAAATGGAAAAGCAAACTCTTGCGTGGCCGTATGGGAGCTCTAAATCCAGTTATTACATTGCCACAATCTGTGGAAAGAAGGGAAAATAAAGCACAAACTGTGAAATAGCCTCCTCTTACAGACTGGTTGTGCCATTGTTGTAGTCCCTTGGGTCAGCACACACCCAAGATGTGTTGAAGATGTTCCTTCACCTCCAGGTGTTTGAAGAGGCTGATATTTGGGAGGACAAGCAGCTCTGCTGAGTGTAAGAGTTCAGCCTGACTTGCATGTCCCAAAAGACAGGATCTGGAGTAATTTTGGCATAGCATCCCTGGGTGCTGGGTGTGAGAGAGAGTCGGTCACATCCCCAGGGAGGTGTTTCAGGCAGGTTAAAAGAATTGCTCCTTGGAGATCCCTCTCTGTCTGCCCTGACTGCACAGGGAGCTGCAGAGACATAATTAGATTTGAGATGTAGTCTACCCTAAATAAGGAACAGAAGCAGCAGTGGATTTCTGTGGGTTTGCTTTTTGCTTTGGCCTCTTTTTGTTGGTAAAAATTCGAAACTCAGAATTTTACAGAGCCTTCCTGGGTTTGGTCCAGAAACACTACATTTGCTGTTCTCTAGGAAAAGGAAATCCTGCCTTATAGGTGTTGTTTTCTCTCTCTGCTTAAAAAAAAAACGTAGTTTGTGGATCAGCGTCCCTCCTACACCTGGGTTTATCCGCTCGGAGGGCAGGTCAATAATCCCAGAGCAACCAGGTGCTGCCTGGAGAGCTGGGTGTTGTCTGCCTCTCGGGATGGCTGTGGGCTGGCAGCAAAGAGTCAGCTGGTGGTATCCGGGCTCCCTGTGCGCAGACGAATGTGTTTCAACAGGAAAAACAAAAATCCTGCCCGTACCTGCGCTCGCTCGCTCCCGCCGGAGCCAAATCGCAGCGCCGGCTGCGGGCAGCGGCAGCGCCCGAGCAGCATCACTGCTCGGCTCGGAGGCTCTTGTGCAAGCCCAGGGCAGCCGGGGGGGTCCGTGCGAGGGCTGCGGGGTGCAGCCACAGCCCGTGCGGGGTTTCGGAGGCGATCTCGGCTCTCGGGTCCGTCAGCGCTCGCCTTCCTGCGCGGCCGCGGCGCTGCGGGCTCCGCGCTGCTCTGCTGCGCTCCTGGTGCCATCCGCGGCCGCCCCGCCCTTTGTTTGTTCGTCTGTCTGTCTGTCTGTTTGATAGTTTATTTGTTTGTTTGTTTGTTTGTCTCCTGGTTTGCGAGCGCGCCTGCGAGTTCCGCCAAAACTCGGCGTTTTCGCCCAAACGCTTGTTGATGTCACGGGGGAGCCCCGGCGCAGTTTTGGGGCTCCCAGGGACTGCAACAATGGCAAAACCCTCGCTCTCACAAGGGCCTTCTGACCCAGTGGGGTTGGGCAGAGAGCCCCAAAGCTGGGCTCAAAAAGGGGAAAAAAGAGAGATTTAAGGCACGCTTTTCACAAGGGGAACAATTGTTTCTAAGTTTCTTCTTCTTTGGCTTTCTTTCCCAGGCTTTGGCTTTTTTTTTTTGCAAATCAGGCCACTTGTCGTGAATTTTGGGAATGGAAATAAATCTGGGAGCCGCGGCCCCCTGAGGAGCAGCCGCTGTTGTGGGATAAGTGCTTGCTAAGGACAGCTGGTCCTGCACTCGACCTGGAGGGGGACACAGGGGAGGAGAAACCACTTCTGCTACTTGCCAGCACTCTCAGGGAAGGGATGCTTGCTAGACAGACAGGTTTGTGACATAAATGTAAAACAACAGCAGAAAAGGAATCCAAAAGAGCCATCTAAAACCCAAGAAAAGCCACTTGCTGTTGGCCTTGCCTTACAAGTTGATATATTGTCTTTGCTCTCATGATGAAAACAAAATCCTTCAGCTCAGGTTTTTTCCTACTGGACAGTGTCTCTGAGAGAAACTATTTCCATTTCTGGACCTGGAAAGTTAAAATCAGAGAAATAACTTCTTTGCTTATGGCTGGCCTGTCAGAGAAGAGGCAGATCTTGGCCATCGTGCTTCCACCCTCATCCAAACTTCCTCAGTGCTTGCAGCAGACTGATCAGTTTTTTTATCATACACGGCTTCAGATACAAAGCTTTGTTCTAGCTCCTCTGAGACTCTTTTTGGATTTTCCATTTGGCTGAGCACCATCTCTTACAGAATCTTCAGGAGCAGAGCCTGGACTTGTACCTCCTGTTTAGAAAAAAAACCAAACAAACCACCCCAGGGCAGAGAGTGTGCAGTCCAGGTGCTCTGCTCTCCTGCAGCCTCTTCTGTGCTGACTTTCTCCAGCACAGGGAGATGCTTCTGCCCTTCCTCTTCTTCCATAACCTCAGCTACTGTCAAGCCCTCATTCTCTTTGGTTTCGGGTTGTTTGGTTTTTTCCCCTCCTTATTTGATAATTTATCTCCTTTTGCCTTGTGGCATAGTCTTTTTCTCATCCTTAATATTTCAGTCTTTTTTTTAGAGCAGTTGAAGGGGTCAAACTGTGGGTGAGCCTGTGCCACCCTGGCCGTGGCACCGGAGGTTTGGACTCAGCCATAAATCCTGAGACTTGGAAGGAGCTCATCTACTGACAGCCACGCACCCGTGGGTCTGCTTGATGCAAATGATTTGTGAAGTATCACTGGGCCGGGCTGCCAAGATGTAGGTTAGGGGCAGATGAAGTGGAAATTGCAGCAGAAAGATGAGGACATGGTAGTCAGCCACCTCCACCCTCTGCTTGGGCATCTACAGCACAAAGCAGGAGAAGAAGAGAGGTGGATTTAGCTGCCAGCAATTCACAAGAAGAAGGGCTGGTAGGGCTGTGGCAGAGGCTGTCCCTGGGTGTCCCTGGGGGTCTCTGTGCTCAGGGGTAAGGCAGATGGGCACGAGTGGTACCCACGGGGAGCGTGCTGCCCACGTTCCCAGGGCTCTGTCTCCTCTGCTCATCCCCTGGGCAGGACCCTGGCAGCCTCTGCCCTCTTTCAGTCATGTCTGAGTAATTTATGGCCACAAGTTGATGCCAATATTCACTGGGGCTTGCTGGCATCCTTAAGCACTGTTTTGAGACAGGCTCAGACTTGTGTTCCTCTGCACCGCGAGAAAATCGGTTTTTGCTGTTTCCAAGGAGGGTCCTTTTCCACAGGGGCTGCTGCTCCTGGGGTGCCTGTCCACGGGGGATGCACTGGAGCCTTCCTCAGGGCTGGGGAGATGCAAACCTCCCTGCTCTTGCAGAAGTTGTGGGAGGGGGAAGGGGAAATGGAGAGACAAACCACCTGGGCTGTGGCCACCGTGGCCTGCCTGCTTTAGGAAATAAACTGAAGGCAAGTTCCCTCTGTGTACCACGGTCCCCTAAACTTGCATTTCATACCAGTTTAGTGCCTGGTGCCTGCTGGGGTGAATTTGGAGGGGGAAAATCTGTTGTGGGGTGCTGCTTTAGGCTGTGCAATGAAACGTGACTAGCTGGCAATAATGAGATGGCAGATAAGGCTCTTTTGGGCTGAGATCACCCACATTTTGTTCTGTGTGTGGATTGCTCTGCTCTGTGACTGCCCTGATGCAGAGGGCAGCTACTCAGAACCTCTTCTTCCCAAAGAAGAGGTTCAAACAGTGCTCTCCAGCAGCAGACATGGTAATTCCCAGGGTAAATTGGAAAACACACCAGCTGCCACGGGAGCCTCCTTTCCTGTGAGTGTGGTCAAGAGCAACCCACGGCCCTGGAGGCTTCCCTCACCTATCCACGGCTCTCCTGCTCTTTGCTGTGGTTCTCTGGGTCCACTGGAGAGCAGGGACTGCCACCATCCTGGTGAGGAGGAGGTTTTGCCTGGCTGGGGCTGGAGTGCTGCTGCTCCATGGAGTTGGACATCTCCAAAGAGGCATGTGCTAGCTTGTTGCCCTGGTTTTTGTCAGCCTTCTGTTTTTAACCTTGAAATCAGATTCTTTTCACATAGATTTATGTAAATAATGGCCAATGTTTACTTAACGGTATTTTCTGGTTTTCATTCCTTTTGTGATAAGAGAACTTTGATGAGCATCTTTCTTCTCCAGTGGGATTGAGAAGGAAGTGACATGTCCTCCAACCCCTTGTGGAGTTGGGACGTGTATAAGAATGAGATAAAGTAAATAAATCCATTCTATTTTCCTCCTTTCTGCTGAACCTGGCAGGTGTAAAAGCCTCTTTATTGTGTCTCCCCAGACACACCAGCTGGTCATCATTTTCTTTTCCCTCGGTTCCTCTGCTTTTCTCACTGCCTTATTCCTTGCAAAATCCCGTGTGCTTTGCTCCTCCAGGTACCAGCTCTGGGCTGTTCATGCTCACTGCCAGCAATCCTTTATTTCACACCACAAGGCAGCTGTTGCAGGTGTGGCCCCGTGGCCCTGCTTGCTGCATCCTTGCTGTTTGTATTCTTCCATAATTGCAAAGCCAGGAACTCTTGGAAGGGGTCTAGAATAAAACCCAGCTCCAGGTCAGCGTGCTCAGCAGTGTGGCAGCTGGCAGTGTCTTGTCCCACCTTTTCCAGCTTGAAAAGGGTTCCAAGGGAAGAAATCTGGGCTGCTATGGGAGCTTTGGTGGGCTGTGGTGGGGTTTGAATGGTCCCTGGGGGGGGAGCAGTTTAAAGGGTGATTTAAGGGCTTTAGGGTGTTGGGAGGGAGGCTGGGGACAGGCAGGACCATGGGGGCTGCAGGGAAGGGATGCAGGGCAGGGGAGCAGCTCCCCTGCTCTTTTTGCGTGGGATATTTGGATGCTGCCTCACCTTATGCTAAACCCCACTCTTCTACTTATTTTCTTTATTTGTGATTCAGTTAGCTTTCGTGTTACTGACATAACATTTCAATAACACATCCTGTGGTGTTTTGAACTTGCTTTGTGGGGTTTTCTTTTCATTTTTTCTAACGAATTTTTTTTTATTTGTCTACTTTGGCACTGAATAATCCTCTGGGAATGCTGGTGAGCTGTGGCTGGGCCGAGGACACGGCACGGGAGGGATGCAGGACCAGCAGTGCCCAGGGGTGACAGCTGCTGTGGTGGTTTGAAGGCAGCTCAGGGGCACTGCTCCTCAAACTGGGCTTGTGAGCACCTTCCAGGCTCGGCTGCTGGGCCAGCTCTGGGATCAAATGGGTTTTCTTGTGTAGTCTGAGTGCTTTTGTGAACAATTAAACTGCAATTTGTGCAGTGTGACTGCTCTCACAACGTGATGGTGATTACAGGAAGTGCAATGTTTGATGACCAATATCTCATTTCCTACAGGGTGATTGAGATTTCTTTTTCGCACTCCGACGCCAATTTCTTTAAATTTAGGATCCACTGAGGGGAGAAGGGAGCAATTTATCTAAGATGAATCACCAAAACTTCATCAATCCTTTAGGTGTAGTGCTCTGCGTCGCTGCTGGTTTGCTGCTACAGACTTCAGGTCTGAAAAACCTTCCAGGGTGCAAAGAAATTTTTTTTCCTAGACACCGAATGCATGACCCTCACCAGAAACTCTGCAAACACACAGGGACAGCCTGGCCGTGCAAGGTGGTGCTCACACCAGGAGCTGCTGGTCAGGGAAGGATCACAGCAGCTCCCTGTGCTCCCTCTGGCCTCCCCACATTCCTGAGCTGCGGTGATTTAAGGTGAACATTCCTCCATTTGTCTGCAGCTATAGAAAATAGACATCTTCAGGGGAATGGTGAGGTGATGTGCGAGTTCAGCCACGAGAGATGGAGAATGTTGTATCTCTGTTGGTGGTTGTGTCTTCACATATTTTAGCAGACTTGAGGATGGGCAGACACCTCGTGCTTTCGACACCCAGCACAAGCAGGTCTCCAGTGCCAGCAGGGCCTCTTAGGTGGCACCACAATACCAATTAGTTAGGAGTGATTTGAAGCATTAAAAATTTTCCCAGCTTCAGATTATTGACAATTTCCAACAGTGAAGATCACCTGTGCTTTTTTTGCTCTGTGTTTTGGAGGGCTGTGCACCCCGAGCCTCTACCTTGTGGGAATTTGGATCTCATTGAGCTGCCAGCAGCTGGTCTTTGTCACTGGCTGCAGGATACTGCTCCTGCAAGGGCAACTGAAATTGTCCTACCTCTGCCTTTTTCTATTTTAGCTCCAAAGGACATGGCCCTGTGTTATTATGAAAATCATCCTTCACTAGACCAAACTTTGAAATTGCAATATTAACCATTTTATAAGCCTATGATCAGTGTTTCTGAACACACAGCAACATCCTCTTTCTGCTCTAACCCAGCCTGTTTGCTCTTTTTGCGTGGGATATTTGGATGCTGCCTCACCTGATGCTAAACCCCACCCTTCTACTTATTTTCCTTATTTGTGATTCAATTATTTTTCATATTACTGACATAACTGACTTCAATAACACATTCTGTGGTGTTTTGAACTTGCTTTGTGGGGTTTTCTTTTCATTTTTTCTAACGAATTTTTTTTTATTTGTCTACTTTGACACTAAATAAGGCCTGGCTTTCTTCCTTTTTAAGGACACTGACTTACTGATTTCTACGTGAAAATTTCACCAGCATTAAGACTACTTGTTAGTATGCACAGGTACAGCAGAGGATGTTTTATTTTTTGACAGCTCCAGCTTCGTTAACGTCTCTGTAAACTGTGGAGAGAAAGCTGCCATTTCAGTACCTAAGTGGGCTGTACTACAAACAGACACTTTTCCCAAGCAGGAACCAATCCACAAAATGTTGCCACTTTGCATGCAAGTAGAAATGAGATTGACTATCATATCTTTAGTTTAATATGCTAAGGGAGTTGATCAAAAAATGGCCAAGCTGACAAAATGAAAGTATCCTTGATCTACATCTAAATACATCTTTTTCAAAGGAAGTCGTAGCCTTTTATCATGCCTTCATATTCCAATAGCTGGCATTGATTTCAGCCTGTCAGCTTGAATCTACTAGTGTTGATAAGGAGTCTTTGATAATATGATGGTATTTTTTAAAACAAAGCTATTTTTCCCCCAGAGATATATGGATTTGGAGTGACCTTGTTGGGTTTGCCCTATTGTGTTCAATGAGTTACCCAGAATCTCCAACTCCTGGTTATTTATTCAGTTTTGTGATTTTTGTCAAGGTTATCAGCTAGATATTTTATCAGGGTCCATTTCCTCTGTGCCTCTGGCTTGTGAAAATTGAGATTTGACTTTGTCTGGCAGTTAGGACCCTGCTGCACAACCACGGGCAGCTCTGCCAGCCTCGTCAGCTCACCAGAGGCACCGTGGGCAGGGGAAGCTGCCTCTTTCTTGAGACAATGCTTTGACCCAGGAGAATATCCAGTGCCTTGCAATCCCCTCTGTGTCTGGGAAAACACAGTAAGATGCTCTCACACGTGCCAGGTTCAGCAGAAAGGAAGGAATCACTTTATTGTTTACATATATCACATTCTTATACAATTCCCAACTCCACCAGGGACTGGAGGACATGGCACTTCCTTCTCAATCCCACTGGAGAAGAAAGGTGCTCATTAAAGTTCTCTTATCACAAAAGGAATGAAAAACAGAAAATACCGTGAAGTAAACATTGGCCATTATTTACATGAAACTGTGAGAAAGAATCTGACTCCAAGGTTAAAACAGAAGGCTTTAGCAAAAACCAGGGCAACACCCCTGGCACTATTTGTCCTCTCCAGTCATGTGCTTTCATCCACCCCCAGCTCCTTGTCCTCCTGCCCTTTGAAGCACTGATGGGATCTTTTCTTCCACCTTTTACTGCACCTCCTCTCAGACTGGCCAAGACTCTCTCCTTAAACCCAGTTTTTCCTCATCTGCTTGTCTGGCTTGGTGTGCACACATCTACGCAGCAAACAAGGGCAGTTTACTGTACAAAGAAATATGGTTTTACTTACGACAAGCCATTTTAAACCATTTATTTGACTTTTAAATTATCCTCGGCACTGAGCTCTCATCTGCTTTGCAGATGGAAAGCAGAACTTACCAAGTAGCCTTTGTTGTCTGGGCTATCCCCAGCCCACACTCAAACCCTTCTGAGGTTCTTCTGACCACTTTCATTTCACATGGTCCCCCAAGCTCCCTGGATTTCCCAAGCAGGTGGTAAGTGCTGTTCTGGAGCTTTCTGAGCTGGTGATACATGGAGCAACCTCCTGACCCACCTCAGGCTCTCGGAATCTGCCCGGGCACCAAGTGGGAGGGTGTGCTCTCCTTCTGCAGGGTCTGACTGCAGTCAGTCCTCACCAAAACCCTCTAAAGGCTCGTGTCAGTGTGAAAGGGGCTTCACAAACGCCACGCCATGGGTCTGGGGAAACACAATAAAGATGCTCTCACACCTGCTAGGTGCAGCAGAAAGGAGGGAAAAGGCCACTTTATTTACAGATGTCACATTCTTAGAGAATTCTCAACTGCACAAGGGATTGGAGGACATGGCACTTCCTTCTCAATCCCACTGGAGAAAAAAGATGCTCATCAAAGTTCTCTTATCACAAAAGGAATGAAAAACAGAAAATACCGTTAAGTAAACATTGGCCATTATTTACATGAAACTGTGTGAGAAAGAATTCTGACTCCAAGTTTTAAACAGAAGGCTTTAGCAAAAACCAGGGCAACAACGCCAGATGTGATGTTCTAGGGGACCAGGAGAGATGGTGCTTTTCCATCAAGCTCGTTGGAAGCTGGGTACAATTTGAAAACGGGATCAGTGCTGTTAGCTGGAAAGAGGCTGGAGTTGCTACACCCCTGCTGTCCTGTTTTTTGCTAAACCTTCTGTTTTAACCTTGGAGTCAAAGAATTTTCACACAGTTTCATGTAAATAATGGCCAATGTTTATTTAACTGTCTTTTCTGCTTTTCATTCCTTTTGTGATAAGAGAAAGTTTGATGAGCATCCTTTTTCTCCAGTGGGATTGAGGAGGAAGTGCCATGTCCTCCAATCCCTTGTGGAGTTGAGAATCCTATAAAATATGTTAAATGTAAATAAACTCTCTCTTTTCCCTCCTTTCTGCTGAACCCAGCAGGTGTGAGCGTGTCCTTTTTTGGGCTTTCCCCAGCACACATCCCTGGCTCTAATGCTAGAAAACAGCTGCTGCCACCCATGGAGAGGCCACAGAATGTGCAGCATCCCTTCCTTACCAAGTGGACCCACGGAGAGAAGCTGAGGAGGGACCTCTCCCCATAAAATAGTGTGATGGATCAGCATTACAAAGGTCACGTTTTTCTTAATGCCTACACACAGCCCCACATTCCTTCAGAGAAATTGGCCTCTCGATGTTTGCTTTGCGTTTTAAACGAATTTCTGGCAGAACTTCTGGTCTGTCTCTGAGATTTCTGATGTCTCTGTGTGTCCTTAAGCGGATCCCCCTCCAAGTTTAGTTCTTCACAGATATGTATCAATAACTGCAAATGTAATGGCTGGAGTTATCCAGTAAATAAATAGGTTTGTTAAGTTAGCTTTGGGTAAGACTTAGCACTGAAGACCTTTGCCCTTGTGTTTTTAGGTAGTCAGTACTGTCACGGGGGTTGGAGATCCCTTGTCACTGTTTGCTCATTCTTGGATAAGCCAGACACACAGAGGCACCTCCTGGAGACACACACTGAGCTCTCTTAGGATCACAACACGGCCTGGACTTTACAAAGTCTGTTCCAGCTACTGCTTTTGGCTCAGGGCATGTGATAGATCTAAGACAGAGAGTGCTTGGAACTGACTTTTCCTCTGTTCTTTCAGTGATGAGCAGGCATGGCCAGCCAGTCCCAGCCTACCAGGATAAACAGCATCCTCTTGGAAACCGGGAGCTCTTTTCGACCCCTTTGCTGCTTTTAAAAAGAGAAATCTCTGAAATGTCAGGTTTTTGGCTGATTTTGCCCGTTTCATGCCCATGCTGTGACAGAGTGTGGTACAAGCACAGGGCATGGTGCAAAGGGCTGATGTCAGGCAAGAGGAAACAGATTTCTCTATAGACTTGTGTGCTGGTGAAAGCACAATAAAGGAAACTCTCACACCTGCTGGGTTCAGCAGGAAGGAGGGAAAAGAGAGACTTTATTTACATTTCTCATACTTTATAGGATTCTCTACTTCACAAGGGATTGGAGGACATGTCACTTCCTCCTCAATCCCACTGGAGAAAAAGGATGCTCATCAAACTTTCTCTTATCACAAAAGGAATGTAAAGCAGAAAAGACGGTTAAATGAACATTGGCCATTATTTACATAAAACTGTGGGAAATTCTCTGACTCCAAGGTTATAAGAGAAGGCTTAGCAGAAAACAGGACAACAGACTTGAAGGTGCCTCAGGTACCCATGTTGGCAAGACATTTTCCTTCAGAATCCTTCTGGGTTTAGCATCAATGCTTTGGATATGCCACAGCAGAGAAGTTCCCCATTTTAATCTCGTTGTATTCTTTCTTTGTTGATTTCTTCTCTATACCAGACATTACTTCATGTACTTTTATTCTGTCTCCCTTGCTTTTCTCTGAAGATAATAATCCAAATCTTTTCAGTCTTTTGTGAGTTGCCATACCCTTGATCCTACTTGTTGCACTTTGAATCCTCTGAAGTTCCCAGTCTCANAAATGAACATTGGCCATTATTTACATAAAACTGTGTGAAATTCTCTGACTCCAAGGTTATAACAGAAGGCTTAGCAGAAAACAGGACAACAGACTTGAAGGTGCCTCAGACATTTCCTTGGCAAGACATTTTCCTTCAGAATCCTTCTGGGTTTAGCATCAATGCTTTGGATATGCCACAGCAGAGAAGTTCCCCATTTTAATCTCGTTGTATTCTTTCTTTGTTGATTTCTTCTCTATACCAGACATTACTTCATGTACTTTTATTCTGTCTCCCTTGCTTTTCTCTGAAGATAATAATCCAAATCTTTTCAGTCTTTTGTGAGTTGCCATACCCTTGATCCTACTTGTTGCACTTTGAATCCTCTGAAGTTCCCAGTCTCAGAGATGGCTGGAGATGGCTGGACCACAGCAGCCTGCTTGAAGTTGTACCACAGATCTCTGCCAAGATATTGTATCTTTTAATTGTTCTTCAGCCCATTTTATCTGCTTGCTTACTTTATCTGCACACAGAAACCAAAGCTGGGTGGCACCTGGTGGCAAAGGCCATGATCTAGGTTACTTCTTAAAGCATTCTTGGTGTATTTGTGCAAACTCTTGCTAAAGACCTCTATCGATGCCATAGGCCCATCCCAATGGTTTGTGACCTTTGCTGTTAGAAAACCAGAAAAATACCTAACCTAAAGGTAAAAATTTATATCTTACACACCTCCTGAGGGCAGGGAAACCAGCTTTCTCCACTTGCCTGTGCAATGTCCTCTTACATGTCTGAAGATTCTCATTGTTGTTTCTCCTTCAGCATTCTCCTTGGGAACATGTGCATTTTTGGCCAGGTTTTCTAGATCTCCTGGCATTCCTATTGACATTTCCAACTGGGCCATGTCTTTCCTGCCCAGCTGAGCTCTCAGCTGTGCTGTGCAGGCTGAATGGAAGTGATTCCCTCGTGCCCGACAAGGTTTGAGCCAGGTCACACCTGACAGCGTGGTGTGAACCTCAGCTGATGTCCTGCACTGCCCTGCTGAACCACCTCTGAAACATTGCTGTCCTCTGGCTCAGCCACAGATTCAGGTCTTTTCTCCATCCTCACTAAGCTGAACTCCACCATCTCCTTCTCCATCCTCTTCCAGAGGAGGCTGGACCTGGACCTGGACCATCTTCTGCTTGGTGCGATTTGAAAATTTACCCGTCCTCATCTTCCTGTTGAGTAATCTGGTACAAGTCCTGATCATCTCCATGCAATGCATCCTTGTGTTTTGGGAGAAAAATCAGTCATAACTACATTCAAGAAGCATTTAATTTGCTTGCTTTGGCCTTAGAGAGATTTCATCCAGTTCACTTCTCGTTTTATGAGAAAGGCACGTGAGAAAGTAACTTATCAACAACTTTACCTTCTTGCCTTTCCCTGCCAAGACCTCCTTCTTTAGCTGTACCTTGGCCTTTTCTCATTTGTAATGGATCTTAGCAGTTTGCCTTTTCTTCTAAATTCAGAACTTCATGCAGATACAATGGACTTTGTTGGCCATTATGTTGTCCACTCATCTGGCTTTTTTGGAGGCCTCCAAGGTTTTGCTTAGTCCCTACAGGGGCCTGATCAACTGAATAAATTTATGGCAGCCCAGTTGGCTCAGCTTCTGACAGTCATGAGCAGGCTCTATGTGATATGAAGAATTTAACAGCTTGTCTTGTTCCAGCATTTCCTTATTCTGATGCAATTTTTGAAAGTAGTACCAGAGGAAACCAGTAACGGGAGAGCAGCACTGTGATTTTTATTATGTTTTTATGCAAAGCCCAAAACCCTTCCCTTTTCTTGCTGTGTTGAGCAATTAGCTTACAGAGTTCCAATTGTGGCCTTTTAGGATCTCTCCTTGGTCTTCAAGGTCCATTTGTGCTCCTCTCATTTCCCCTTCCTTCACTGCCAGCTGAAATGGGGGATTTTACTGGCTTTCACAGATTCAGATCTCTATACTCTCTTGGCTTTCCAAGTGACTCAAATAATGGATGGAAACATCCCATTTGGCATAACGGCTTGATCCTTGTAGCCCTGGGAAGGTACAACCTCTTGGGCTTAAATATACAGAATCAGGGAGTGGTTTGGGTAGGAAGGGACCTTAAAGGTCATCTAGTTCCAAGATCCCTGCCTATATATATAAAATATATACATGCCACATATATATATATATAAAAAAGTTTAAATTTATGTTTTCCTGCTTGAACTTTTGGTTGGTAAATATCAATCTCCCATCATTCCCCCTGCATCAGAGCCTGATGTCCTACCTGCTTTGCACATCTTGTTTCTTGCTTTTAACCAGGTCAACGTTAGGCTTGTAAAGAGGCAGGAATCTGAATTTAAAATGCTGTGCTCGGCTTGCACAAACTCCCAGTGCGTGCAGGGTGGTGTGATGCAGCCTACAACACAAAGTAAACCCCGAGCAGTGACACAAAGTAGGTGTGAAGTAGCTGGGTACTCATCCCTGAGTAACCTCCCCGCTTGGACAAGCCTTTAGCTAATGCTGTCTTTCAAATTAGATCCACCATAATATTTCAAATTAAAGAACTCAGCTGCAGTGGGACGGACACATGGGAAAGATTAGGATGAATTAAGTAAAGGTGTGCCATTAAATTGCAACAGTTAAAGCCCACCAAATCCCTGTGGGGATGTTCTCTCCTTTACAGATAAAATATCCCTCACTTCCTTTACATTTATTTCTGAAAGGCTTAATCCTAAAGTGTTCACACTGGGGTTTAAGGCCCTCTTGCTTTCCTATCTGCAGTTAATTCAACTTAAATGTCTTAGGTAGGCTGCCAATCTAAGTTAAGAGTAGATGGTTTTCTGCTCTACTTATAACTTGTGTTTTAAGGCAGAGAAATTGGTTCTTTAAGTTCTGCCTCGTGTCACTTGACAATTTGTGTTAGGCAAGTACTACATTATCATCATTTTTTAAGCTTTTTCTGTCTATTAGACAGCTCAGCATGGGACATTAAACATCCTCTCTTCTTTGAGTCTAGAGATTTATAATGCTAATTTTACAGGAATGCCATGTGGGGCCAAGCCAGACGTGTTACAGATATCTGAATGTCTCGTGTCTACACAAACCCACCCTGACTGACGCTGCCTTGCTATTTTTCTTTTTTTTTCAGACAGGTATATCTCTCATCAAACTTTTCATTTTTCTTCTGGGATTTGTGTGCTGTCTTGACCTCAAGTTTTAAAGCACTTTAGGCTGCTGTATTATTGCGAAATAAATGACTGAGTCAAGTCATGTGCCAGTGAAAGCACAATAAAGGACACGCTCACACCTGCTAGGTGCAGCAGAAAGGAGGGAAAAGAGAGACTTTATTTACATTTAACATATTTTATAGGATTCTTAACTCCACAAGGGATGGGAGGACATGGCACTTCCTCCTCAATCCCACTGGAGAAAAAGGATGCTCATCAAACTTTTTCTTATCACAAAAGGAACAAAAACCAGAAAAGACGGTTAAATAAACATCGGCCATTATTTACATGAAACTGTGTGAAAATTCTTTGACTTCAGGATTATAACAGAAGGCTTAGCAAAAAACAGGACAACAAAGTCAGGCATGTTTGTGGCTTTAGAAACTCATCTGATAAGAAGAATTCTTCAGGGCTCAGGTGGAAGTAGAACACTGCTCTCTCACAAACAGTTTTGGGAATAGAGAAGACTCTGGGAATAAGGAAAAGAGCTGGGCGACTTGCATGCACCCTCTAACCAATATTGACCATAATTAATGATTTCTGTTTGCACACATCAGGTGCCCAGGTGTTTGGAGCCAGGGCACAGCAGCACATTTCCCTGCACTGGTGGTGTCAGGAGGAGCACACTGTGCCTGATCCAATCAATTGTGATTGATTCCTGATCTGCCAGCAACATAGGGCACGGCAGGCTACTGAGTCAGGCTTGTGTGGGATCATGAATTGAAAGCTTGCTATAAAAAACATTAAATAATTAAAACACCAATTCCACCGGGGACGGTGAAATGAAGAGGAGCAATTTGCAGACAACGCCAGTGGATGCTCAGACAATGGACTCATTACGTTTCTGCATTGAATACGTGTGCTAGTTAAAGCCCTGGTGAAATATTCCAATTGAGAAAATGGATGGAAGGTGATTTTCTAGCTTTCAGCAGCAACTGTTCCCTGACTGAATCCACTGCTGAAGTGTCGTGCACTCACCAAGGCATTTCTGAAGCACCACTCATTTTATCCCTGGCACACCCTGGTACCAACCAGGGCTGCAGAGACCTTTGTGGACAAGGGAGGAGGGGAGAGGAGGAGGGAAACTGAAGAAGAAGAAGAGGAGTGGGGTGTGGAGAACACACCTGTATTCTCTGAAAGTCAAGTTACTCTCACCTTCCACCACAGTTATCAACTCCAACTGTTTGATGATCCCACAAGTACAGGAAAGGTGGGTTCAGCACTGCTTGGGAAGATGGACTGTGTATTTCCACACCCTAACACCTCATGCTCTCTCTTGGATTTGAACTTTCTTTTTGCAAATGCCTTCTTTTGAGAACATAAATGTTTTTCAAGCAGTGCTCTCTGTACGTAAACTACTGACATGAACTCTTCACTGATCATCTTCAGTCTGTTTTTTCAAGACTTAGCATCATTTAAAAATACTCAGTAAAAATATTGATTGCTGAAGTGCAGATTGTTTTTCGCATTTCCTTTGGCCTGATCCTGTAACCACAAACAGACATAAATAGTCCAACAGATCTTCATTTTTTTTTACTCAAAAGCAGCCAACTGTATGTGTTGGAAGGAATGAGGCTGCTAACTGTGAGATGTGACATCTGCAGGGGGAAGTGGAGAAGATGGACACGCTTTATCCTTGTTTTATATGACAAAGGACAGAGAAGAAGCAGGAAACTTCAGCCTGGACAGAGGCAGTAGGACAGGTCACATCACTGGACTCTGTACATCACTCCAAAGGCAAAGAGAAAAGGTTATGTGGATGTGTGAAAAAAATCTCAGCTTGATGTTTGCTGATTTACCTGTCTGCGGTCTAAATGATGGAGCAGGAGGCCCACACTAAGAGTGCTTTCAAACAAACAAACAAACAAAAAAAACTGGAAGGGGATTTGTAAAGAGTTACAAGGATAAAGCAAGACCTGGAGAACAGAGTTAAAAATCCTGATACACAGTCATTAAACCTGACAGCTGAAATGAATAATTAGAAGCTCAGGCTTAATGAATGCAGACAAATATGAAGGCATAAATTTGAGAGCTGGGCTATGAGGCCATCCCAAAAGCCTACATAACTGGTGGACTTCTCTCTCAAATTCCCAGACTGGATCTTTCCGGATCAACAGCTGCTTCAGTAGAAGTTGCTGGCCTGATGTGTAAGTTTCTGAATTAAATATTTCAGTTTGTCATGCAGGAGGTTAAACGTGGTGGTTCTGCTTGATGTGTGCAGTTACTTCCTAAGCCACTTTCTGTTTAAGATCTTTTAAAACACATATATTCCCCAGTGATTCCCCAAAGCCACTTTTTAACACATAAACTACTCATGCTTCCTAATTTTTTTTTTGTTTCTATATTTACACAGCAAAGGGAAGAAATAAAAATAAAAAGAAGGAAGGTGAAGTGTTTTTTACTTTCCACTATTTAGCCCTGTTAAAACTGAAATGTGCTGTGCTCCATGCTGCATACACATTGCCTTTTAGAGGTTTTCTCACTTTTGGAACTCAGAAGGGAGAGGAAAGATTATATTAAAGACTATTAATTATTTTACCTAGGCAAAAGCAGAGTTTGTCTGCTATTTACAGAGCAGCGTAAAGAAAAAAAAAATATAGGTCAAAATGCAAATGCTTCTTTAAGCTTCTCAAGCTACCGAGTTTATATATTGCTTTTCTATTTTATGTCAAAACACTAACATTAAGAAATAAACAGCACAGTATTAGAAAATACATGAGGGAGAGGTCCAAGGTCTGACGTGTCCCTTCACCACCTCTACCCTGGAGCAGGGCACTTCCAGATGAACACAGCACTGTAAGATTCTCACTGAACTTGACAATTTATAGGTGCTTAATTCCTCTTAAAACAACACAAAAACCCCGCACCCTAACCCAAACTGACGTTTGAAAATTGGAACATGTCTTGATTAAGGTCACAGAAGAATGATAAGGGAGTAATGAACAGCACTCAAATATGCTGAGTCTTACTTTTTTGCATTAAATACAAGACAGTCTTTCTTCTTTGTATTACACTGTTAATTGCCAAACAAATTTTTTTGAAAAGCAGGTTCCAATTGATGTGTCCTTGGAGAAAGACTTGTGCTCACCCTGCAGAAAGCTTTAATTCCTCAGTGTGTTTTAAAATAAGATATTAGTGCTGAGCTTCCTGACTCAGGCTTAATGCAATTCAAAAGGTATTTTTTTTGACAGGGAAAATTGAGTAGAGTCACCAAATTAATTGTCTTGGAAGGAAAAAAAAAAGTCAAAGCTGAATAAATGTACGTCTTTCCTCAGTTTCTAAAACTCTGGTTTTTGAAATGAAAAAGTTTCCCATTTTACTCAATAATGGTTAATGACACTTTTTGTATTTGGGCAAAATTGTAGAGGAGTGCATGGAATGCAGCTACACTTTATTAACTCCTCCCTCTGTTCATAGAGATTGAGCACTCGACACTACTATTTTGAAATGTACTTATTGCACAAAGCCAGGGCAGACCTTCATCAGGGTCCCGCTGTCATTAATGCTCTCTCCTTAATGCAATTTCTTGCGCTGTACCTCGATGGCACAACCTCTGCCCTGCGGGAGGGTGCAGAACCTTGTTACTGCACCTCGCTGAGGGAACTCCAAACCCTAAATTCAGCTGACTCACCAGGCAGATGCGTCTCACTTCTACCAGGGCATCATCCTCATCACTGAGACAGGGTGATCCTGTAGGACAGCCTGGGAATAACTAAGCTGGTAGCAAAAAAAAGCTTTGGGCTGCTGCTGATTGAATGACTCACAGAGCTAAGCCCAGCGAAGCTGGTAAATTTTACCCAACAGAGCTTATGCAGATCTTGGCTTCGATCCAGCAGAGCACTTAAGCACATGCTTAATTATACGCAAATGACATAGAGCAATTGAGGTACGCACGTGTTGAAGCGCGTTACTGGGCGAAAGACTTTATTTAGAGAAACGTGGAGAAGTTGGTAACCCCTGGAAGTGGTGAGGGTGAGAGGTGCAAGCAGCACCGTGCCACGGCCCAGGCTGCAGAGGTGCAGCCAGGTTGGGTGGAGAGCTAGTCCAAGGAAGGCGTGGGTTTTAAAATCCGGCCTCGAGCGATTCTCCAAATGGTTTACTGTGTGGGGTCATGGAGCTTATAGCGAAGAAAACTCATCTCGGGACTTTGAGGTGGATTTGGAGGCCAGGAGAGTCCGAGGGACACCACGTCTGTAATGGCACTGGCAGTCTGCAGCGGGGCCTCACCCCAGAGATGCGCCAGGAGTGGGGAACCAGGGCAGGCTTTACTGCTTTACACCGAGGGTGGCAGAGCCCTGAACAGGCTGCCCAGGGAGGTCGTGGAATCTCCCTCTTTGGCGACATCCCAAACCCACCTGGACGCGTTCCCGTGTCACCTGCTCCCGCTGACCCTGCCCGGGCAGGGCCGGGATGCTCCCCAGAGGTCCCTTCACACCACAACCATTCTGTGATGGTTCAGCCTTCTCCCTGACACCGACCGCGGCCGCTGCGGCCTCCTCTCCTCCGGGAGGCCCTGCTGGGCATTAAGCCGCTGGCACAACACCGAGGGGCACAGGGGCCACCCCCGCCGAGGCCGATGCCCGAAGGGTCCCTCCCGCCCCGCCTCCGCTCGGGGCCGGCGCGGGCAGCGCTCCCACGGCCGCGGCGGCCTCCTGACC
>VYXC01010330.1:59678-100576 GCA_013397175.1 Platysteira castanea | reverse complement strand
TTGGCCCCGGCGCGGAGAGGCCGGCGCGGAGCGGGGGATGAGGAGGCGGCGGGCGCCCTCCGCCCGCTGCTCCCGCGGCTCCCGCTGCTCCTGCTGCTCCCGCTGCTCCCACTCTCCCGGCCGGGAGCCGCGGGGCCGCGCAGGCCGCGCCGAGGCGGTGGGGATGAGGCCAGCGGGGCTGCCTGACAGACGGACAAAGAGCGGACGGACGGACGGACGGACAGCCAGCGCGTCCCCCCGGCCCCGTCCTCCCGGGCCGTATCCTCTCGCTGCCCGCCTCTCCATTGTTCCCGGTGTAAGATAGGTGAAGCGTGCCGACCTGCGAACAGTCATTTCGTTTGGTTTTATTTCTGCATAACCTTCTCAGAGTCTCCTCTCAGCTGCTCGGAGGAAGCTTTTGCAAGGCACCTCTTTTCCCCAGCGTCGGGAGCTGCTAACAAGTGCCAGGCTGGAAGTGGCTTGGGAGAGCAGGGGGGACCAGTAGGAGTTGAAGAGAAATTAGTTGGGCTTCAAACACTTTCACTCATCATCATCATTCCTCCCCCGATTCCTGCCAAAGCTCAGCTGGGGTGAGTGCAGCAACGTCTGCATTAAGCTGGCTCATGGAAAGGGAAGACATTTATGTTGCAAACATCAATCATCACTCTGATCACTTTGTTTTTGTAAACTGTTTAGGGCAGCTGTGAGAGATTTTGCAGAATGATAAAAAAAAAAGGCAGATGTGTGGAATCCAGTGATCACAACTTTAGTCTTGCTTTGGAAGTCTGCTTGGAGCATGACCTATCTCTGTCTGCATACACGTGACATTCTGGTCCAAGAAGTTGTAGATGGGAGAGATGTCTTAGTCCTGCTGAGCAGCATCTTTGCCACTGGCCAGGACAAATGACAGAAGACTCGTGTTTTTTCTTTTGAATAGAATCTCAGCTGCTTTGTTTATTTCTGTACTTACTTGCAAATGTCAGTAGTACTTTACAAGCTTGCTGGGAATGTATACCTGGGCCCACCCATCATGCTCCGACATTCTGGAGTGCCCATATCCAATTTCGTTGTTGTAAGTGGTACAAATTTTGTAGCCATTCTCCATGAGTTTGGTGAATATACCTCGTGAAGGGAAGAAGTAGAAAAACAGTACTACCCTGCATCAGGTAGTAATTCTGTAATTCTTGCAGGTGTTCTTACACTGTTCTCAGAATCAGTCCAGCTAAACTAATGGTCTGATTGAGACTTAAATCTACCCTGCTGTGTGAGAAGTTTGGATACCTTCAGGCAATGTTAGTTTTTCAGTGTTCCCTTCCAGCGTCTGGGTTTGTGCATTGTCCAGTGACAGCTGTCATCTGCAGGAGTTTGGGCTGCACCAGAAGCTCTGGAGTGTTTGAGGCCAGCTTTCCTGTGGATCTTGTGGGATCTGCAGCCTCTTGGTACAGGGTACAGGCACAGCCATAGGAGAGGCCAGCAAAGCCTGCTCTTGGTGCAGTAATTTAGGAAAACAAAATTCATTTTCAGTTGGAGTTTCCTGAAAACTGTTGTCGTGGCCTTTCGTCATGAGCACGCAACGGAATGTGTGTGTGTGTTCAGTTTCCAAAAGTGTTTTCTGTGTAGTTTTTTCTGGATGTCTGCATGCCCCTCTTCCCCAAGTATACCTGTACTTAGTCAGTGAGCTCATATAAATGAAGAAAGCTAAAAAAGATGAGGGTGATCTCTTGCATTTGGGCTGCTGTGTGCACCTGTAGTTCTGTCTTTGCTCCTCAGGCCTGAGAGAACAGATGTGTATGTAACCTCTGCTTCTGTTATTGTCTGTCGTGTCCATGTGTGCTTCATGTCTGCTGTATTGCAAGCATATTCTGTTTATGGAAATATCCCTAATATAATGGACTATGAAATCAAACTATTCCGTGGGTAAGTAGCTACTTGAAGAACCACAATGGTTAAAAAAAAATGGGATAAAAATTATTCAGAATGTGAAAAGTTACATTGCAGGCTAAATTGTTCACCTGAAGGAACATATACTTTGGGAATGTTGTTATAAAATAGTTTTTCAAATTATAGTTATAAAATAGTTTTTCAAAAGGTGGTTTTCCCTCGAGTTCCATGTGTACAGGTTTATTTGTATGGGGATTTAAAGTGCTGTGGAGTGTGCAGGTGTTCTAAAGATGGTGTAAAACCATTGAGGTTGGAAGTTTGTACTTCCATCTGAGAATTTCTGTGTACAGTAATGTTAGAGTTGAACTATGAGAATGCTAATAATATATTACTCCAGTGAAATATGGTGATGGCTTATCTTAAAGAGTTTAGCTCACTTCTAGATACCTTCTTTGCACCATAGGTTCAGGAATGTAAATTTGCAAATATAGTGGAGCTCAGGATATCAGTTGTTAGAGTATGGATTTAGGTTAAACATTTAAAAATATACTAATGGGGAGGAAGTGTTTGTTGTATTCTAGTAATTTGGGGCAAAGCATGGTGGGTTTGGTTTTTGTATCTTTATAATGCAAGACATTTGTGATGTTTTGTGACTGGAGTCTCTAGTGCCTTCCTCTGGCGAGGATTGCTGTGGAAAATTATTTTAGAGCAAAAGGAGTACCAGCTTCTATATTATCTCCCTAAATAACATTGTGACAGTGTGAAAGAAGTTATCAGGAGATTCTAACCCTTCTGCATGTTGTGGAGTCCACAGTCTTTCTGTGGAGACTTACAAATGGAGAGCTGTCTGTGTGGAGCAGCTTGATGGAGTGGGCCTTAATCTATCAAAACCCCTTTAAGTGTTTAGCATAATTTGGGATTAAGTTTGATTTAATTTTGGCTCTAATATAAAATACATTTTTCTCTGTGAAATAACGGAAGTTAAATAAGAAATAGTAACACTGGGGTAATGGCTTTCATAAATGAAGATACTGCAGTTACCCTAACTATGGAATGAAGCATCCAGCTTTCTTCTCCAAACTTTACATGTCTTGTATATTAAATGAGTGACACAAGCATTGAAAAGTAAGTACCAGTGGAAATATTTTTTACTTTGAAGGCTCTTAAATGGATCTAACAGAGAAATAGCTAGGTTTTATTTAAAATAAGTACTTCTTGTGCCTTTGCCTGGCGTTTTAATGATAGCTGCCATTCAAACGAGCATCATTGATGATGAAATAGATCCGAGCCTTGAGCTTGCAGTCTGATCTGCATAACTGAGTGCTTAAAGACAAAAGTGGTCCCACAAAGGCTCCATGGGTGTAACCAGCCCTGGGTGTCTGCTTCTATCAGGTTGCAGGGCTTATGTGAAGGATCAGTGCTGTGATGAAGTTCTGCTTTAATTTGTTTAGGGTTTTTTGAAAGAAATACTTTTGAGAAACTTGTATTTTTTGGAGTACTGAGATTTATGATTTTTTTTTCCTTTCCTTTTTTTAGTTCTGTAAATTGGTAGCTGTGCAGAAACCCTGTACTAGTATTGAGTTAAATGTACAAACTTACTGGTTTTTAACAGCTGAGACATAGCTATTGACAGGACATGTCAGCAAATCACAGCCACTGGCTATAATACATAGTTGTATGCCAAGCACAAATTTCTGTCTAACAAAGGAAAATCCATTCAGATTTTCATAAGATTTATTTTCATTTACACAAATGCTGTTAGTTCCTTTATTTCAGTACTTTCCAATGAAGTTAAATACACAACCCCATCTGTTTAGCTCATTAGCTAGTACTCTATATACATTTTAAATATACATTTTTAATCTACAAAGAACAGAATGTTTTATACATCAGCAGTAATTCCATAAACTACACAAGTGATAAAATTTTAAACTATTTAACTTACAAATTATTGTACAAATTAAAATACAATAACATATGTGAGTATTCAAATATTGTATGTGATTAAATGATCTTCCCCTGACTCCATATAGAGATATTTTTCACATCTCATTCAGCGTGTTGGATAAAATACCTGGAAAAAAATCTATAATATGTTCTCACAAAACTTGATTATAAGTGTGTTGTAAGGGGAAAATCACTGTCTTTTAGAAAGACTGTGGACTCCACAACATGCAGAAGGGTTAGAATCTCCTGATAACTTCTTTCACACTGTCACAATGTTATTTAGGGAGATAATATAGAAGCTGGTACTCCTTTTGCTCCAAAATAATTTCTAAGGTACTGGTAGGATATTATCAGTGTGTTAATGTATTCCAGGCTATGATATCAAGAGGTAGCAGTGTGAATACTGTAATGTAGTTAATGTATTACTAACTTATATTACTTTATGATTTTGTTGCACTTTTGGAAACAGCAAGCCATAGCTCAGTAGCAGCATGTGTATTGGCCTGATCCTGGAACTGATACACTCTACTGGCACATTAGTATCACAGGATCTGCATCTTGTCACGGTATGTGCAGAAAAATCTTGAGGCAGTGCTGTCTAATTCTTCCCTTATGACTAGGATGACATTTTTATAAGCGCAGAATTAAACAGTCTGATGATAAAATGAAATCTGTGTGGGAAGAAGTTCCAACCTGCAAACAGCAGTAGGGTATAATTTATGAACAGCCTATCAAATATAAACTGTCTAGATCTCTTGCACTGGAAAAAACCCAAAAAATCCGACATAAAAACCAAAACCAAAAATCCAGGTGCCTGTAAAATGTCCATAAAACAGTTTCTTGATATAACATGTGATATTACTCATGTGTAAAGCTGTTGTGATATCTGTGTGAGCTCAGCTATGTGACTGATAAAGCCTGCTGCTCTGAAATTGATTCAAATGACAGCTACAAGGTTAAAAGATGCCCATTCATAAAAATTTGTACAACTGCATTAAATGCTTCTGTAATAATTTCCCATATTAACTTTTGCTACTTATGCACCCCACCATGGATATAAAAGACTTCATTAGAGATGTTTACAATGCCAGTAACATCATGACCAGGTCGTGTTACCTTAGAGCAAGAGGTAAAGTGAGAAATACTGGTGCTGTGCAGATGTGTCATAGTCGTATGATCACTAGCAATATTCAAGAAAAGGCAAAAAATATTAACTCTGAATATTAACAGCTGCGTGATTGCCCTGAAAATTTGTCAGATCTCTCCTTTTCTGTTGTTAGGATTGTATTTGAATCAAGGGGATGGTGATAATGCTCCTAAAAAGTGTGTGTGCATGTGGATGTTTATGCAAGACACTTGTAGCATGTATTTAGGATGATGTCTAGCCTAAAGCTCTAATCCTGGAGAATGAGAAGTGTTCATCATAAAGTGAAGGGGTTTTTTGCCAGACAATAAGCAGCTGATTTTAGTGCCTGGGATGTCACTGGGAAGGGGCAAAGCAAGGAAACAGATTCTAAATACACCAGGTTTTTGCAGGCTTCCTTGGGTACTGGAAACTCTTCAGTCGTGCTTTCAACAAGTGATCTTCAGTATTGCACTGCAGACATGCTTCAGTTTTGTAAAGGCAGGGAAGAGGGAGCAAAATGAGTATGTAAGCCAAGAAATAAATACATTTCACAGGATCCATGGAGGATTTTTTTAGTCTGTAGGCATTATAACAGCCAGAATTTCCAGATTCAGGGGATGATTTCAGAGCGTCTCTGATAGGAGTACTCTGAAGCAGATCATCATCTCCTGAGGCATGATTCTCCTCTCGTTCTGACCACATACACACAGTGGTTTCTAACATAGGCCACTGTTAGATGTCAGTCTCCATCAGACAAAACACACGTGAGATGGATGACAATTGTTAGGCTTTTAAGTTGGGTCGTTTATAGCACTGAGCAGTTCTTGATACAGCAGTGGCTATAGACATAAATTTAAGAAATGTTCTCTTTCGTGTCTGTAAAGTTTTTTTTAACAAAGAAGCTCTCCATGATAGATTGGTAAACTCAACCAACTCCCTTTTTGATAGAGTAATCTTACACTGCTTACTTTGAAGAAAATGTTGGTATTGACCACTGTAGATCATCTGCAGAGGGAGGTGGTCAAGCCTCTGGGTACCAACGTGATGCAATTATTTTACCAAAATCACTTGCACATTTTCCAGACATGCCCATGAAATACTGGTTTTCAACTTAGGTTTTGACCTTATAATTGATTTTCTTGAAAGTAAAGTCTAGTGTGAAGGTGCCCTGTGTGAATATTTCTTTAACAATATCAAATAAAAATGAATCTTTCATATGGGAGAGATTGCTGTCATCCCTCAAGGAGGAAAGCTTTATTAGGCTGTGGTTCTCAGGAGCTTCCTCTGTCACTGGTGAACCTGACAGTTACATTTTGTGATGAATTTTTGTCTGAGTCAGCAAAAAGATGTCAAAGTTTTATGTGGCTGTGTTATGAGGAGCAGGAAAGCATTTATTGTTATGGGGTATAAGGGAGTAAGGAAAAGCTACTTGGCTTTAATGTTGTTTTTTCCTGGTAGAGATTATGAAGTCGTGTTTTTAAATGACTTGCAGAAAAGAATTTTTATGTGTTTGAAATATATTATTTTTATAATCACCAATGATGAAATTAAGTTACTGAGAGGGGGCTTAAAATAGAGTTTATAGAAGAGGAGCATGCAGAGGATGATCATCCAGTTGTCACAGTATTTTGCTGGAAAACGTGGAGTAGGTGGCAATTTGTAGACAAAACCAGTGGGCTTGTTGTCTGAATCTGACAGTTAAAAGTAGATCATGCAAACCAGGCGTGTTCAGCTGGTGCTTGTTAGGAATCTGTTCTCAGTGTTACATACCCTGTGTTGGATCAAACGTAGTGCAGCTTTGAGTGTGAATTTACTGTCACTGATCAGCCATGTAAAAGGACAAACTGACAGAAAACCTCATCTCTCCATTCTTTGCACTGTCTAGCGTGCCTTTGTGTCATCCCTGGATTGCATTTCTTGTAGGTCACAGGACAGGCAGGGGGTTTTCTGCAGTTGTGGTGGTGATCAGAGTGTGGCTGCATATGGAGAAAAAATGGGATCTGTTGTGGTTACATCTTACGTGCCTAAAATTTGCTGTGACGTTGGGCAGCTCTTCATTTCCCACGTTTGGTTGGACACAAGTTCAGCAGAGAAGTCTTGGCTCTGGGGCTTCCATCTTCTAGGTGGTGATAGGACAAGGGGTACTGAACTGAAACAGGGTAGGTTTAGAGAAGATTTTAGGAAGAAATTCTTGGCTGTGAGGGTGGTGAGACACTGGAAGAGGTTGCCCAGAGAAGCTGGGGATGCCCTGTCCCTGTCAGTGTTCAAGGCCAGGCTGGATGGGGCCCTGAGCATCCTGGTCTGGTGGAAGGTGTCCCAAGATTGGAACTAGGTGATCTTTGAGGTCCCTTCCAACCCAAACCATTTTAGGATTCTGTTACAAATTGTTGCCCTGTCACCTATGGGACACATCTTTTCATTGAGGGAACCTGGGTGAGTGCAGCCTGTTCAGGGCTTCAAGAGTTGAGACTCTTAACATGGTTGGATGAGGAAACAGGATCTGGAAAGCAGTTCATAAAGGCAGAATGTGCTGAATTTTTCTTTCAGCAGGATCCTGTCAGAATATTTTCTGACTTTACAGGTTGCTTTCCTGCTTGCTTAGTAATATAGATTGTATTGAATGTATTTTACTAATGAATTTATCTGACTATGAGTTCTCAGAAATTTCAGACCTATTTGGAGTGGTAGCCCTTAATTATTGGTCTGTGAGTTAATGGCATCAAGAACCTTCAAGATTTTTGTTCCTAATAATTACAGGAGTTGTTATAAACATGTATCATATCTTTTGATCATTCTGAATTCCTGTTTTAGTGCATTCTAGGACTTAATTAGTGAGAATTAGCTGCAGGGCACCAAAGTCATTGAGGTAGAATCCAATTTCCACAACCTTCTTATTCAAGAGGGCACAGTCCTGAGGAGTCTGAGTTTTATTTTTTGGATTATTTGCAGTGTTAGTTAATGGGCCAGGATATCTCTGTTATTAGTGCTCTTATAAAATAGTTTCTAGACATCTCATGTTTTGGCATGCCTCAATTCTAAAATGGGCTTAAGTGCCTGAAAATTGTTTGAGAAATTTAAAACTGTAATGAGGAAAAATCACCTTGGGGTATGTGGTAGAAGTCAGCGGGATTCCTTGTTCATACCATTTATGAAGTATCAAGGGAAAGAGCTACCTGGAAATTCTTGCTGAGGTTGTGGATAGTCTTTTGAAGAGGATACACTGCAGAATCACACTGGATTTAGTACTTGATTTGCCTTTTTTATTTTTCTTTTGAAGTGAGGATCATTCAGATTAAAAATGAATTTAAAAAGGCTAATTTACAATTCTGGAATTTTATATAAGTGGGATAGGAATAGTTCTTAGTTGATTTAATCTGACCACAAGTGTTGGTTAGCAGTAGGGAGGTGATGGATTTGTTGCAACAATGCGGAAAAAAAATCCTAACTGGAGACGAGTATACTCTTAAAAAAACTTCTTTGTTGTCTTGGCAGATTTACACGGGCTGTAACGTGCTTGTGTTCCAAGAGGGGTTTTGAGAAAGTGACCTGGTTGCTCACTTCCACGACTTTAAAGTTTATTTCTACTCCTTCCCCCTCTGGCTGATTTCTTACTATCTTTAAATACTAACACACATCAGTTTACGTGCTGATTCTTGTGTTTATTCTCGATGAAGATGCTTGATGCTGTTGTAACAGAGTGCTGCCAGGGCCACAGCAATCCCTGATTCCACTGGTGACCATTGCTCCTTGGTGGTGCCCGGTTTGTAACTGCTCAAATATTTGAAGGACAGCGATAGATTTTCTTTTTCTGGTTCACTGTTGGTCAGTGCTCTCCCTAATGTAGCACCACTCCTTGTTTTTTAGCATGCATTAAAGGAAAGAAAGAGCTGCCACCAGGGTATACAGAGATGCTGCTCCTAGTGGTCCCTAAATCACTGTCATTGCACTGGTTTTATATTCCTAGACAGCTGCCATCTCTGAAGGGTCCAAATGCTTTTTGGAAACGTCATGAGCATTTTGACAAGTAATTGCCACCAGTGATTCTTTTTCTTACCTGATGTGATTATTATATGGGCATTTTATTTCCACTGACTATGTTACATGTGTGTTGCCTTGTTTTTGTGTTAGCAAATGTGAGGAAGAGGTGTAATTTTAAGTTGCCAGGCATATTAGTCTTAGAGAATAGGTAGGTCCCTAAAAGACCTTTATTTTTATGTAGGTAGGGTTTGAAGAGTGGGGCAGTGAGTAGAGGTCCATGTCTTTGAGCTTTTGGAGGGGCTCTTTCAGGTCTCCTGGCCCAAATTTTTGGCCCCATCTTTTCAAATGTGCCATTGAAGGTAACACTGTGGTATTTGAAAAACAGTGCAGAAAGCATAGGATTTGCTTGGTCTGTCTGGAGTGAATCTTTTGCTAAAGAGGTTTTCATTCTATCATGTTTCAGTTTAACTGGATTATTTGAGTTTCTGTTCCATGTGTAGATGAGGGCTATGCTTGAAACACAGCTGAAATGAAATAAATATCCATTAAACATGAAGTTACACTGAAGTATGACAATGCTTCCTCTGCAGAAGAATGAGATGAGAAAATGTTCCTTGCCAGGTGGAAAGTTAATCTACAGAGAGCCCACCATATTTTATAGAATTTGTTTTGAGATGCTACAAAGAATGTAATCTTACCCTGAATAAAGTTTGCTGAAATGAAGTTAGGGAAAAAATGCCTACTCTGTGCATGGTGATGTGCTAAAGTTGGAAATGGAACTTAGGAGCATGGTTCCTGTATTCTAAAATACTTGGGTTGCTTTCACAAGCTGAGACCCTATGTTGAAATAACGTTTCCAAGTGCTGAAGTCAGATCTAGAAATATCACCTGTGCTCCATAAGATCTGTGTTGTTGTTATTCGTGGCCTTCTCACCTCTGGTTTAGAATAGTGTTGCTTTTTTCCTCTAAGTTTTCCTTGTGCTGTCATGTATGTAAATGAGGAATGTCTTCCAGAATCTCTAAGATGGCTTTTGCAGCTGACTTCCAGGGTTTTTGAGCAAAACCTTTTTGGTTATAATTCTGTTAGCTTATTGTCCAGTGTTATTTAATCTATGTGGATGCATTAAGTAATTGTCTTGAATTTTTCTGTAATTACTCTTTTTCTTTAGTACATGTAGATGGCCTTTTAGAAAACAATGAAGCTGAAGTAAAGATATTACAAGAAAAGCATGCTTTTAAAAGAGCAATTTTAGATGTAAGTCAGGCATGCAGGCCTTAAAATTGCAGCATTGAGCTTTACCTATGCCACTTAATTTTCCCATCCTCATTATATTATTAATATATTGTACCTTAATATTATACTGTAGTATTTAATGATATATAAACACACCCCAAAGCCCCAACCTTTTTGAATGTACATGAATTGAATAAGCAGCTGCTCTGTACTTTGCTTTCTTCTCGTTGCATAATGTGCATTCTCTTACTGTGCTCTGCTTAATCCTGCTCTGAAGGCAGAATGAATATATTTCTTTGTGAAATTTCTGTAATGGTTATCAGTAGGCTTGTGAGGCCCTCAGAGATAGTGTCTACTGCTTGCTCCACACCTAAGTCCTAGGTGGATCACTGCACCTGATTTAGAGACAAGGAGTGGAAAGATGGGTGGGGGCATGATTTGCCAAGATAACAGAAAAAAATTGCCCCAAAAGCAGTGGCAGAGCCAGAAAAAGAAGCCAAATCTCTCACAGTTCTGTTACTTCATGATGGTAAACAGTGTTTCTCTTTTCCAAGCCCTGCTGTCCTGCTGACCTTTCCTCCATGGCAGTCCCACACTGGTGTGCCCTCTTCCTCTGATGCTTCTGCACCAAAGTGGCTGCTCCATGTTAGCTGGAAACTTCTGGTTGGTTGGGCTTTCTGGTCCCATTTTAGGATAAATCATAATGTGTCTGGGAAAACACAATAAAGAGGCTCTCACACCTGCTAGGTGCAGCAGAAAGGAGGGAAAAGAGCAACTTTATTTACCTATGTCACATCTTACAGAATTTTCAACTCCACAAGGGATTGGAGGACATGGCACTTCCTCCTCAATCCCACTGGAGAAAAAAGATGCTCATCAAAGTGCTCTTATCACAAAAGGAATGAAAACCAGAAAATACCGTTAAGTAAACATTGGCCATTCTTTACATGAAACTGTGAGAGAAAGAATTTGACTCCAAAGTTAAAACAGAAGGCTTTAGCAAAAACCAGGGCAACAGTCATAACTTTAAGGATTTTCTTGGCCACCTTCTCGTAGCAGTTCTCTCAGTCCCTGGTGCTTACCTTTCTGTCTGAGGTGTGCTGCCTTCTCCCCTCGGGGGCTGTGCTGGCTGCAGGAACAAGAGCACCATAAACTGATTAGTTCACCCTCGTGACCTATATTGAACATTGCTTGTTGCTACAAGTATTTTACTATGCCTCAGGGAGAGGAAATGGATATTTCTTATTTTATGGCTGGAGAATTGGTGCCTGTGAGCAAGAAGAAAATCTGTGTTTGGTGTGGATGTCTATTGAGCTTTTTAAGAGCTTTTTTTAAATTTAAAATAACAGCATTGCTTTCATCTTTGAGTTTTTAAAGTATTGCTTTAAGTGATGTAATTGCAGCCTTGAGTACTCAGCATTTTGGGTAAATCTGACCCAAATGTGTCAGAATAAACAGCCAGAAAATGTGCTAAATATAATTATTGATCACCTATTTCTAAAAAAAATTGGTAGAAAGGGCTTGATCCTATTTTGCAAAGTAGTGTTCAACTGCCTAAATGGTCATGGTTTTCTTTTTATGCACTCTGTGACTCATGCATGTTTTGGCACTCGTAACAAACAGAGCAAGGATATTATAATCTCTGTCTGACTAGTTTCACATATTTTTATGGAGCATTCCATCTAGTGTGCTGTAGAAAACCACATATATATATATACACATGCACAAATATTTATGTTATTTGTATTTAAAAAAAAAAACAGTACCAGTATTTGTGCTTGGGATTGGACAAAGGACAAGGAGCATCTGCACACACAAACACAGACCTTTGCTGTTTTGGGCCAGTTTGAGAGCACCAGCAGGTTGTCATCTTCTGTGAAACAGCACCAGCATAGTGTTTGTGATGAGTAGAGATGCTTCACAGATACTTGCAGGTGGTAAAGAAGTTGTAAGGCCCAAGGAGTGTAAGGGCTTGTAAACAAAAAATCACATTTTAAAAAATCTGAGCGTCAGAGTTAGGAGGAGGAATTGCCCCTTTCAATGACCTTTAGCTGTTAGGTTGGCTCAGATTTGTGATAGAACTGCACTGTGGTCAAAATCAAATGAAAAACCATTTGATACACTATCTGAAATATTTTTATAAAGTTTCAGCTTGAGACGTGCATGAGATAGATGAAATTTCACAAGATTTTCTCCAGTTGGACAGAAGTTATAAAATGCTACTTAGAGGATGCTGGGTAGCCTTAGTTGTGTGTAGTGCTTGTTTTCCTGGATATAAATGTCATCAGAAGTCCCCAGGGTGTGCACTTTTGAGTGTCCCAAGTTTCATGGTGCGAAGACAGAAATCCTACATTGTTCTTCTGAGGTTAACTACCCAGTGGTAGAAATTCCCCAAAATTCTCAAAAATAAATTCTCCAAAATAACTATTTTCTAGTAGTTTATAACTTAGTGCTACAAAACCAGTGGCTTTTTTTCCAGATGAAAAGTAGCATTGCTTGTGACTTTTGGACTATTTGAATTATGTTTGTGACACTGGTGACACCCCTGTGGATTTTGATATGGAACTGTGGCTTTTTCAATACACTATCACAAGCTTTTCCGTAGGCACATTAGATATTAAATTGTGATTATGCTGGTGATGATGGAATACAGATTTCAGGATAAGAAAGGTGACAAAGATTTTCACGCATGGATAATTTTATGCACGATAAGGAGATTTTCTGTGAGTAATCCCGTTGATTGTAATAGGACTATTCACAGCTCAGTGTGAGTGTAAATCTTAGTGGGATCAGGCCCTGCACTGGCATGTGTTCAGCAACATGGAGCACTCAGAAATAACTGTGCAACAAGTCAGAAGAGTGTATCATATGTTACCTTTTAGAATGTGTTGATTTTATGATCTGTTAACCTTTTCATGATGATTTATGTTTGGTTGCTTTCTTTTTGCAAGTCGACACATTCTAATTGATTCTTAAAAATGCTTGCGTGTTAATTTAAAAATCATTTTTCTAGCTGAGTGTTATTTTTCTGAGTAGGGAGAAGAGAGAATTTGATTTAATGTTCTTTATTTAGAACCATTAAGTAGGGTGTTATTCTTTACTTTCTAGGCTTCTGTGGTATGGTAAAAATTGAACCTTTGATATTGTGAAAGCTAGCTCTGTTTCCTTTTATATTGGACTATATCCATATTTTAATAGTGCAACTAAATATATTTTCTGATGTGATGAGAATAACCAGCATTTCTCATGGTTTGATACAGATTTAAAGGGGATGTTAGGAACCTGTTAAGTTCTAATTTTTCTCTCTCTTTTGGAGGGGCTTGCATTGATGGTGGTTTCATTCACGGAAATGCTTAAACATCAGTAGTTTTAAAAATGCTATTAAGCCTTGTTGCCATCTCTTTCTTCATCAGCATTAGGAATTGCAGAATTATTGGTGACTTTTGTACTTCCTTTTAGGAGGAAAGCGTTTGAGAATGTAGGTAGCCATTTTTCCCGTGGTCTGAATTTGGCATAGCCACTGAGTGTGCTGGTGAAAGCACAATAAAGGACACGCTCACACCTGCTGGGTTCAGCAGAAAGGAGGGCAAAGAGACATGTTTTATAAGATTCTCAACTCCACCAGGGATTGGAGGACATGGCACTTCCTCCTCAATCCCACTGGAGAAAAAGGATGCTCATCAAAGTTCTCTTATCACAAAAGGAATGAAAAACAGAGAAGACGGTTAAATAAACATCGGCTATTTACGTAAAACTATGTAAATTGACTCTAAGGTTATAACAGAAGGCTTAGCAAAAAACAGGACAACAGCTGGGTTTGTCTGGGTGACAGCTCTGAGGAGTTGATCTGTGTGTGCACATCACCTTTGTGGAGCAGTTCCACAATGAGCTTTGATCTGCTCTAACCACTGACCACTCCTGCAAGAAGCAGTCCTGTCCCCTGCTCCTGCTTCTCACTGCCCACCCCCCGTGTCCTCCACCTGCTCCATCCCACTGATCCAAACAAAACCTCATGGCTTTTTGGGAATGTTGGCTTTTGGTGGGAATGGTTTTGTCCAGCTCCCTTCTCAGCTGCAGAATGCTGTGCTCAGTTCGGAGGAGGTCTGAGCAGGGAGAGGTGCAGGGCACTCCCTTTGGGCAGGTACCCCCTGTGTTGGATTGTTTCTTGCAGCATCATCGAGAGTTGGGTAAATAACAAACCACACCAAATATCTCACTGGAATGGTCTATCAGTTGTAGTTGATTTTATGGAAGTTTGGCCATTTTGAATAGTTTTATTAGTCATGCCAGTAAACTGTGCTGATCATAAAGTGATTGGCTTTTTAATTCAGAATAAACTTTTCCAAAGTGAATTCCACTAAATAGGGATGGAAAGAAATTCTGTAATAGAACAAGAATGTTCATTTAGGGAGTTTTATAGATTTATATGCACTATATTAATACATGTTTACAATTTAGCACAAATAATTGTAGCATGACCATGGAGATGAGTCTTAGGAAGCTGGTTGCCTTTTGAGAAGTTTATTGTATGTGCATTTTGCAGTGATAACCTTTATACATTTTATGGTTTGGGCTCTGCATGCACTCATTATTCCAAAGGCTCTTGAAGCAGGGATGTGGTAGGAATGTGCTCAAGTACATGTTCTGTAGCTTCAGATATTTGCTCATTAGGAATTTTGCCTCGTTTTACCGTAATGAAAACACACTTCCCAAAATGTGGAGCTAAAATAATGTCATCAGGATACTTCCAGTGTAAGGTTACCCTGAAACCATTTAATACCTTGGGCTGAGCACAGTGTCAGCTTTTGTGAGGGGAATCTTGGAGGTAGTTTTCATCAGAACAGTATCAGGTTGCTAAAGGCAAGTTAGAATTGCTGTTGTGCATCCTGGCTCTTGTGTTTGGGTTGTTGTATCTTAGAAAACATGGTCAAAGAGAGCTTATTGCTATAGTGAAAGTCATATTTCTGTTTCAAGTCTTTGCCGGAGTCCTTCAGAAGGAGCTTAGGTTTAAGCCAGAAGCAGAGTTACATTTTAACAACTTTCTTTTCCTGTTTCCCTCAGCCTTTCATTCCTTTTTGCCTTGCAAAAATAGGGAAAAGATCGTATAGGAGAGAGGGTGGAGTGGGATGTGGATATAGAAAGTAGCAAATCCTGCTTTTTAACACTTCAAAGGAGTAGTAGAAGTTCTAAAACAACAAAGGCATTTGCAGGACAATGTTTACAAATACAAAAACTCCATCTTACTTTCAGAAAAAAGCAGAAACATTAAACTAGTTCTGTTCTACAAATAGATACTAAACTGCAGATGATTTTCATCTTTTGTCTCTGCTGTTAATCCTTAAATGTATTTTCTTTTCTCATATGTCATAAATAGTCTTTTAAATCCTACAGAATTCGTGTTTCTGCACATATGGGTTTTATTTTTAAAGTGAACCCAATTAGTATCTCTGAGTACTTGCTCATTAAATTAAATAATGCCTTACTTAAGAGAAGAGGGGAGAAGGCAGAATAGCCCTTACCATCAATCAAAGTGGAGAACAAGAGCTGGACCATGTGTTGTACTCCAGTGCCTTACAAGTTTTGCTGGTTTCCTTCAAGGTCTCTGTTCAAATCTACTTCTTAGCAGCCACCATCCCAGCAGGCTTTTTGAATCAATTAATGTTTTTTCTTGATGTTATTTTTATTTTTGATTCTGGATTGAAACGCTGTCATGCTTTTCACGCGGGATGTTTTTATTTAAACGGTCGTTTCTTTAATTAGGAATATTGTCTTTACTGCTCAGCTCTCGAGTCTTTGGAAAAGCTGATGTCAGGATTCCTGAAATGAATAGTTCTGAAGTACAGCCTGAGGCTGGCGGAGCAGTGGTTTGTGAGTGAAGTGATGTGGTTCACGATGGGGATGTGCTGCAGGCAGCTGTGGAGCACCCTGTGAGAAGAGAAGGTGCTGGGAGGGTCCCGTGAGGCCTTTTCCGGGCACTGCTTCCCCTTCCTCTCTCTCTTCCCCTGGGGAGCTCTGGCTCTCGATGTCTCTTGTGAGATGCTTTGCCTGCAAGAAAGTTGGAGAACCTCTACCAAGCAAAATGGATTCTTTAAAGGTTTCGTTGACAGCTCTTTTTCTGTTACTTTATAGAGAAACTGTATACTCTAAGAAAAATCATGAGGTTACTTGGTGAAGCGTAATAGAAGTTCTGAAATACCATGGAAAACGTCTCTGCAACAGGGATAACAATGTCTTACGCCAAGAAATTTGCTTGTGTGTGTGTATGTGGTTTGTATTTTTGTAGCTTCCCTAGAGATAATCTCTAAGTAAGCTGATCTTTATTTCACAAGTGCATCTTGCACTTAAAAATGTATTTAATCTTTTCAGGCTTGGTAAAGCGGTCTTGTTTGAATGCTTTTAACTTACATTTCTTTATCACACTGTCATTCTTCCAAGAACACTTCTCGTCTTCAATTTAAATGATAGGATTCCTTTTGTGTGAGCTGAAAGGTGTCACTTGACAAATTACATGTGTTTTACTGAATTAATTGCATTTGGGGTGCTTCTTGCTTGGATTAATAGCCTGTTTTTGTTTGTGGTTCTTTGTTTTAAAACATTACCTCTTTGTTTTAAAACATCACCTGCGAGTCACATATCTTAGGTTGTGTTTTGTCACTTCTCACATGCAGCCTAACACTGTGAGTTCCCACTATTTTTCTGTGAAAAGCCAGATGTTTGAAAGCCTGATTTAATAAGCACTCGCTGCACCACTTCTGATATGACTCAGGATCATGACTGGAACACAACTTGAGGGCTTTCAGTTGCGTGACTCTGCTAAAGGTGCTAGTCAGGGTGAGAAAAAAACCGTTCCCATATCCTTTGCAACTCAGGGAGTCCAGACCAATCAATACCAGGGGACAGTGGCCATGTCCTCTGGAAATATGCTGTATCTCATCAGCTCTCCCAAGGTTTGGCATGTCAGGAGTCTTCCTGCCTCTCTTGGTGAGAGTAGCAGGATCTTCTGCACGGTTAAACACTCAGCTCCTCAGCCTGGCTTACTTCCTGCCAGGAAGTAGCTTTAAATCCAGGATTTCCGCGATTCCTACCTAATTTCAGAGTGATGTGACACTATCATCCTCCATGTGGAACAGCCTTCTGTGCTGTTCTTGCCAGTGGCCTGAGCAGACAGATTAGGGCCACCACGTTCTCACACTGGATGCTGTTTGTTCTCACTTGAATGTGTTTCAGCATCTTGAGTTCTTCTGTTCTCGTACCTGTGCACGTCATTCCTTTGGAGAATCTGCAGTGGCCTGATGCTGTCATATTTCTGTGGTGTGGAACAAAAGCATGGTGAATGACAATCTGTGTCAGATGTACCCTGAGGGCTGACTTCAGATAAAGGCTGAAATGAGTAGATCTATCTGTTTTATTTTCCTTGAAGTCCTATCTTTCAAGCTAGATATTTAGAATGCTCTACCAAAAAATCCAGTCTCAGCCTTAGGTCTTTTGCACCATCTCTTACCAAATGATGGCTTTGTTGGAGGCAGATTCTTGAGGATTTCAGTTCTGTCCCACCTTTCTTATTTGGCACAGGATATTCCCAACCAAAAAGATGATAAATTGATCCTCATTTTCTTCTTTCCGGATGTTGTTGTTGCAAGATCTCTAGGAGATCTGCATTGGTGGGAAAAATACAGCCTTAGTGCTGTGCCAGGTTTTATTTGTTTGTTTGTGTTATTGCTGAGGAACTATCAGTATGGTTTCCCAGTTACATCTGAAAAATACTCCGTGGATTATATGTCTGCAAGTGGCTGTGTGGCCTACCAGACATGCATTTTCTCATTCTCTTACTCTAAACTGCATTAATTTGAGAGTCAAGTTGTCACACAGCACTACCTGAGCTAGCTCAAGGCATTAAGAAATTGTTGTCTGTATTTGAAGACAAGTATTCTGAAAATCAAAAGCATGATTTCAAACTTCCTTATGTTAAAATTGCAGGAGAACAAAAAAGGACAAATCGCAAGCATAAATGTGCTGATCAGAATTTTTCCATGTTCTTCTCCTGTCATGGGTGATTTTGGTCCTTAAAATGGGCTTTTTATATAGAAAGGAAGTATGTTATAAAGATTGATAACACCATCATATATAAAGACGTTTAGCTTGGTGACTCTGTCCTGATTTCCAGCAGAGCAAGGCTTACTAAAAATAATTTTAAAAGTATTTGACTGAAAAGCTTCTTCCTTTGGCGTGCCTCTTAAGTATTTGAAACTGAGAGAGGTCAGACCATCCTGGCTGTCAGCCTTTCTGTGATGTATTCAGAAGTTTAGAACCTCTCACGGTAGAGAAGAGGGACAAATGTTCTTTCACTTTCAAGTTGTAAGACATGAGTTGCCATTAGGAGGTGTTAATGGACTTTTTACTGTATTTGTTGAGGTGTGTGGTGAGGTTTTTTTGTTTGTTTTGTTTTTGAAGAAGTTTAGTTAATTTTACTTTCAGAATCTTAAGAACCAATACGAATATTTGAAATAAAGTACAGTGTAGGAGAACCTCCTGAGATTTTTCAGCTCTTTCAGCTGGTACCTTCCATACCTATCAAATACTCTAGGATCTCACCTAAAGAGAAAGCAGGATTTATTTTGTAAACTTGGTGTAGCTTGGTATAAAGAAAGCTTCACAAATGTTTAAGATACACTGAGAATTTCCTAAATATTTTCCCGGTGAAGAAAATTATTTAGGCAGTAATCAAATGGATCCAACTGAAAATGGAAATTTAGACATTTGATGCACATTTGTTTGATGAAGTGTTTTTGCACTGAAGTGTTTAGGCTGGCAGGGGCTGCCATGGTGCAGTTCTGCAGAGTGACAGCTCTGCTGATTTTAGGCAGAGACCTGATTTCTGTAGACCCGAGCTGTAGCGAGACCTGATTTCTTTGGTTATGAATTGTCAAGGCGAGCTGCAAGGAAAGCAGCACAGCCTCTGACTTTAGACTTGAATGGAGATGGATCCTTTCTCCATGGGGATGGAGAAACTCCATCTCCACTCTCAAGGGGATGGAATTTGCAGCTGATGCCTGGCAATGTACCCCACCACACCTGTATCCCAAATCTGCATCAAAGCCACACGTGCTGGTGCCATCGTGATGCTCCCCAAGGTCTCGTCTGGGGCTTTGGCTGGGCCTGCTGTGTGTTGTCCACCTGCACTGTGCCTCTGCTCCCACCCCCGTGTCTGCTGTGGCCTCTGTGTGTATTGCCTCTGCTCTGGGAGCACAGAGGGATGGAGGATGTCTGTCTGTCTGTGTGTCTGTCTGTGTGTTGGTGTGTCTGTCTGAAGCAGGAATGGGCAGGGGTTGTGGGCCCGTGGAATAGGGTGAAGGAGACTGCTCTGACTGGCCATGCAGTGTGCCAAGGAGAAGAAGAGTCCTAGAACTATCTTGTATATATAATAATGAGTAGAATGAGAAGATGCTGCCACTTCCAGCTTCACAAAAGCCTGCTGCTCTGTGTTAAAAACCAATTAATAATGTCATGACACTTGTTGGAATATTGTGAATTGTATTGCTTTTCATGACTGGAATTTCTATTTCCTCACCAATGCTCCCGCTGAGTGGGTGTGAAAGTGAATGTCTTTTATGAACAGTTCTGACCTCTCTACAGTCTTTATTTCATGTATACCTTTAGTGGCTATAAAGTTGCATTTTCATAGAATCACAGACTAGTTTGAGTTGGAAGGGACCTTTAAAGGCCATCCAGTCCTACCCTCTGCAATGAGCAGGGACATCTTCACTTAGGTCAGGTTGCTCAGCCCCGCCCAACTTGGCCTTGAATGTTTTTCTGGATGGGGCATCCACCACCTCTCTGGGAATCTTGTGCCAGTGTTCCAGCACCCTCATTGTAACAATATTCTTCCTTATATCTGGTCTAAATTGACCATCTCTCCATTCAAAACCATTACCTGTTGTCCTGTTGCAACAGGCCCTGCTAAAAAGTTTTTTCCCCATCTTAAAAGTCCCCTTTTAAGTAACAAAAGGCTTTTCCAGGTCTCCCCAGATCCTTTTTTCTCTCATGCTGTTGGCATAGCAGAGATGCTCCAAGCCTTTGATAATTTTTGTTACCTCCCCTGGACTTGGTCCAGCATATCCACATCCTTCTTGTGCTGTGACCCCACTGCAGGTGGGGTTGCAAGAGAGTGAAGTGGAGGGGCAGAACCACCTCCCTCCACTGCTGCTTTGGATGCAGCCCAGTTTGCTCCCACTTGTGGATATTAAGATGTTCCAGGAGCTACAGTGTGCCCTGGGGTAGCAGCAGGGAAAGGGCACTGAAAGGACAAGGAAATAGGGAGAACAGGACCAATATGAAAGAGGGGTTTGTAAAAGACAGTCAAAATGGGAAAATGGAAAAAGAGAACGGAGTAAAGAGGGGCATACAGGAAAAAAATTAAAAGTTTTCTAAGGAATGAGAAGGAAGAATTAGCCATCATTTAATTGCCAGAATTTTACCAGTAGGCAGAAGCACTTTGATTTGAAACCTTTTATTTGAAGATATTCAATTGTGTACACACGGAAAGGAGAACCTTCCCCTGTGCGTGAAAGGAGAACCTTCCCACGTTCCTCCAAGATACCCAACTTTTGGTTCTTATTCAGTATCAATTTTAGAACTGCATGTGTGTTCGTTGAGTACTGACTTGAGCTCTTATAAAATGTCTTTAAGTAAAAAAAAATTTTAAGCGAGCGCACCAATTGTAGATGTTTACTATTAAAACTTTCTTTGTAGGTTATTGCACTTAAGAATGAACATTGAAGACAAGCTGGGAGGATTATTTCTTAAATGTGGTGGCATAGACCAGATGCAGTCCTCCAGGGCTATGGTAGGGATGGGTGCAGTATCTGACCAGTCTGGAGTCTCGAGAGAACGGCAAGAGGCAGTGCTTCAAGATCGGACTATGCCGCACCAAGAAATTCTTGCGACAGATGAAGTGTTACAGGAAAGTGAACTTCGCCAGCAAGAGATGATTTCACATGATGAACTAATGGTCCATGAGGAGACGGTAAAAAATGATGATGAAATGGATGCGCAAGATAGACTTCCTCAAGGGCTGCAGTATGCTGTTAATGTCCCTGTAAGCAATTTCTTTGTGAAATATCGGAGAGATTACTAGGAAGCTTGATCTGGTAGTCTAATCCTACTCTGGCAAGAATCTATTAATTGCTTGTTTGGATTTTGATTATCAAAATATTTATGTCGTTTGCCTCTGGCTGTGGATAAATTTTGCCAATTAAGTATAATCTTTAAGTAGCTGTTTTATAAATATTTTATAAGCAGGCTGTTACCATAGAACTAAAGCGTTAAAATGTGCTCCTTTAAGTATATTTCATGTTCAAGGGTAACTACCAACTGGAATAAATAGCGTTATTAGAAGGTTTATGCTGTTTATAGTACTTTTTAGTTGCTTTTGCTATAGGAAGCATCTGGTATGTTTTGAAGGTATGTGGACGCTTAGCAATTGCATTCACACTGCAGGTTGGACTGTGACACTTCATACATGACCATAAATATGCCCCTCCACGCTAGAAGGCATACCTTGGCTTTCCTAGAGCACAGAGATGACTTCCTTTTGCAAGCAGAGCATCTGTCTGTAATGCAGCACATCCTCACTGTTAGCCTTCAAACATCAAGGACAGTTAGCAGGACTATAAAAGCAGATAGCTTTACACACGAAGAATAATCTTCAGAAACACAGCACTGTTAAAACACTACTCTGTTAGCTCTAGATCAGGTGGCTCAGGTGTTAGAAAAATGTAAGAGTATCATGGTCTTTATTAAAGTTCACATTAGATTGAGATTTAAAAAAATTTTTTTTTTCCAAAACTTCATTAGAACTGGTCTTTTTTTTTTTTTTCTTAAAAAATACTTCTGTCTTAAATATATAATAAACTATTCCGTTAAATCTTGTCTTGACAACAGCATGGACTAAAGTAAAATAGGTATGAAAAACTGAATGGTTTTACAGATGGAAGTGATTTTAACATATGAATTGATCTCAAAATCACCACAGGTCAGGAAAAACGACCTTGGGAGATGAATGAAAGGATACATCAAAATGTTACTGAGGAAATTAACTGTGCCCTTTTTATTTGAGATACATATTAATTCTTTCACTTAAATTTCTGAAAGAGTGAAGCCAGAAGATAATTCCCTTAGGAAAAGGTTTTCTGTTTCAGCAGTTTGTCATCTTCTAAAATTGAAAAATTGCTTTTCTGTAGTGAGAACCTTACCTGAAACTGGCACTTGGTATCTTAACAGATCAGTGTAAAGCAAGAAATTACCTTTACTGATGCATCTGAACAACAGAAACGAGACAAAAAACAAATACGAGAGCCAGTAGATTTGCAGAAAAAGAAGAAAAGAAAACAGCGTTCACCAGCAAAAGTAAGACATTGATTTGGCAAAACCAAGATTAAAAGGACCTGAAGATTTGGTTGACTATGACTAATTTCATTAGCATTTGAACTAGTTAGGCTGGAAATTGTTTGTTTGCTCAGTAAAGATGCAGTTCTGAAGTTCACCAGAGACCCAAAACAAAACTGATATAACAGTGTTTTTCTTTGAACTCTTTTTAGCAACATGAACTCTTGACATATTTTAACATCTGTCTCTCCAGGCAGTTCTCTCTCCAAATATTTTTTTTTTAAATTATGAGTCAGTACCTTTGTAGACCATTTATAAATCATTACTCTGTATCTATCTAATAATAGTTGTGCTTTTCTGTGAGCCTGATAATTGTATATGCTTCATGCATAGCAGTGAAAAGTTTTTAAAAAGAAATCTAAAATGGTAGTTTTGAAAATTCTAAAAAGTCTACTAATATATATAAAATAATTTACTGCTAGGGAAAATTCCTGTGGTCATAATCATCTTCATATATGTATTTATTTATATCAAAAGATTCTTACCCTAGCTGCTGGTTTGTTACTTAAAAATTTGTTTTGTAGATCCATTCATGAGGAGTTTGTATCCCTGTATGTCTGAAAACAATTTCCTTCTGTTGAGAAGCACTTCAGATAAAACCAGAATCATTTCACCTCATGAGGTAGCAGTGTTACATCTTCCAGTGATTCCCCAAGTCACTATTAATCTTCAGACTTAAAACAGAACATATACAGGCTGCTCTGATAGAAATAAATCAGTTCTATGTTGTCACACAGCAGCATTAAAATAAGCCTACTCAGAAATCTGTTTGTACATCAAAGGAAAACTCACCATAACAGAAAGAAAATCTCCCAAATCTCCTTTTTGTTGCCCTGGGAGCAGGACCCTGCAGTCCTCCTCAAAGCACTGTCAAATAGGCTTGCACCTGTAGTATTCTTGGAAAGCTGAGAAATTGCTTCAGATCGGGTGTGGAAGCAAGTTCCAAATGCTGTGCGTTTTTTTTCTCACTTCTCCCTTTGAGAGAAAAAGGAGATTTAGGTTGAGTACATGCAGAGATCACTTCCATGGAAACATGGCAAGGTACAAGAGGCGTGTGCCCCTCTTTCCACAGACGTGTCCTTGCATGCTTCCTTTTTATCTCCCCATCTGCCAGGGTTAGTCTTTTGAGATGACAAAAGATAGAAAAACGATCAGGAGAAATTCTTAAACAGCTTCTTTCTCAGTCTCTCTTCCCCTTTTTCAGACCTGTCAGAGTAGAAAAAAGCTGAAGGACTGACCTAGGTGAGAGCCTACTGCAGTTTCAGGATTTCCAGAGTGATGGGGTTGATTTTCCATCCAAACAGCAGCTGGAACTCTGACAAATGGAAGTCAGTTAACGTTCTGAGAGGTTATAAATTCTGTCTTATATCAGTGCAGTAATCAGATAATGAAGAAGTCGTTAGGTATTGTGACTCCTGTCTCCTTTTCCCTCCTCCATGCACACCCACACATGCTCACATGGACACACATGCACGCTCACACACACATGCACAAGCTTCTTGGTTGCTTTTCTTAGGAAAGCTGCTCTGACCAAGTTCACTCTCATCATTGAAGAGGTGCTACCAGGAGTAGGTGATGTAGAAGAGCCCAGGTTTAGGATAACCGTGCAATTAAGTGTATTTTCTGCACAATTATTGAAAAATTTCAATATAAGAGATGAAAAGCATTTCAGAACAAGATGAAAAGCATTTCATAACACGTATTTAAATTTGTTTTAAAGACGCAGTTGGCTTCATCAGCTGGATAATGTTCCAGAACAGAATCTTTCTAATTGTCTGTATCTGTGACTGGAGCTGAAACACACCAATCCTACAAACGTATGAACGTGCTTGTCCTTCAGAGTGAATGCACAAGAATTTGTTAGTCTGAGACTTTCACTCTTGTTTTGATGCAGGAGAATTAAAAATTAAGTAGATCCTACAGTATTTGCTGCTATTTTGGAGATACTGTTTCAGTTATTGACTCTCTCTTTCTCATCACTGTCATTATCATAAAACCTAAAATGCTGTAGCTAATCAAATTGCAGATGTGTTTTCCCAGCATACTTTTATTTTCTGTTAATAACAAGGGACTAAACTGTATTATTTAAGGTTCCTTAAGCTCTTCTTTATAGTTTTGTTTGCAGTTAAGCAAGACTTTTGTAAATGTAATTTGTTTACTGGTTTTCTTATTCTCTTGCCAGAGATAGTAGAGATTTTGGGTTTAGGTTTAGTTTTCTACTTTTATTCTTTTTGACAAATTAGAGAAAACCTGTGATTAGCTTTATTGAATAAGGTAGATGTGGTGCATTTTTTTAATTTAAGTTTTTTAAACTTTATATGAAAATAGCGGCTTTGTTTGACAGCAAAGCAATTAAATGTGGCAAGTTGAAGTCATCAAGGAGATGCTTTAATATGTATATTAAGTGAGCAATACTTTATTGAGTGAAAAACCTGAAAGGGGAGAAGAATAATAGTATTCTCTTGGTTGTTTCACTTTGGGATTTTGGTTTTTAAAACACAATTTTACCTTTGAGACTACTGGTATTATACAGATGTAGATAATATTTATGACTATTCTGGTTAAGCTTTAATGACTTTTAGCAAACATTTAGAGTTGTGATTTGAAAAAAAAGAAAATAACTTTTCGCTTTTGCTTTAAAATGTGATTATCCATGGTTTAGTGCCCAGAAGTGGTTTGATTGCTTTGTATCCTTTCCAACAGACGGACCAAATAAACAGCAGCCCATAAAAAAGTGACTCAGCTGTGCCTAGGGAAGCTCTAAGCTGATTTTCCATGAGCTGCTTTTGTCTCCGTCCTGTTGGAGTATCTCTTAAAGCACAACCAGACAAGTTGGATTGGACTGCAATTGGAAATGTGTGTTAGAAGCTTAACGCATAGTTCTGTAGAAATTAGCATTGTTTTACCTGAAATATTTACGTTTTCTGCATCGAAAAAATTAATGTTTTTTTTTTTTTGTAGTTAATAAGACATCTTTAGAGGGTAGTGTGAGAACAAATTTTACTCTTTTTAAAATAGATCCTTACAATAAATGAGGATGGATCACTTGGTCTGAAAACCCACAAATCTCATGTTTGTGAGCATTGCAATGCTGCCTTTAGAACCAACTACCATTTACAGAGACATGTCTTCATTCATACAGGTACTGCTTGACTTCAAATTTGTCTTTTCTACTATATAAAGAGTTGTTTACTTTTGTTAGAAATGTTTTCAGCTCTATGCGAATTTCACTTTTAAGAGTGTAGCTAACTTGGCATCTAAGCTTCGAGATTCCATGCACCAAAGTGTCAAAAGAATATCAGAAAAAAAAATAAATCAACGTGTATTTAATAAACCGAAGAGCTAACTGTTTACAAGGTTTCTTTTCTTTCTTTATCAGAAAGTAATGGGTTGACTTGTAGCCTAAGTGCCAAAAATTGACCCCTTTGTAAAATGTGCTGCTGCTGCTTATTTGCCTGGTGAGGTATCTCTGTTTGGAGAAGTGAAAAAGGTACTTACTGTTGAATTAGCTTGCCAGTATCCTGAATGCAGTCTGTGCCAGCATCCTGATTGATCTTCCTCATGAGGAAATGCCATTCCAGATCACTCTTCCATGCCAGTCTTAATTAATGTGACCTTTAGGATCATGGAGAGAACTCTGCAGTTCATATCCGTAGTAAGGCAAATGGTTTTTTTGGGTACCAGGGTATTTTTGGAATTCGCTCAGATGCTGGTTTTCTTAATAGACCTTTTAATATTCCTCGAAAATAGTTATCAGAAACAACCTCAGTGTGTAGTTATTAACTCATGGATGTGGAATTATATTGTTCAAGGTGAAAAACCATTTCAGTGCAGTCAGTGCGACATGCGTTTCATACAGAAGTACCTGCTACAGAGGCATGAGAAGATTCACACTGGTGAGTATAGTGCCTTGAGTATCTTTACTGGCGTGCTTAAAAACTGTTTCCCCACTCAGGCAAGGTTTCTGGTCATAACTATGCAGCCTAAAACCCTGTTGTAGTTTGTTTTAATTTAACACGTGTTATAAAGTAATGAATCTTTTAAAAAGAAATTAAGTTTTGTGCTTTAAACTTGTTCCACTTCCCTTTGGCTGTAAAATGAGTATGAACTCCAGTAAGCAGATCTGAAAGTAGTTTTCTATAAATAACTCCAGAGCAGCAAATCCTGAAGTTTGTGCATTCATAAAAGTCAAAGTTCATTAAGCAGTTCTGTCTTTTGTTGTTATCAAGATAATTCAGACAAGGGGGAATTCCAAATTACATTTCCATAGATTTATTTGTTTGTTTGTCTGTTTGTTTGTTTTGGAATTTGATGGAAAAGTGCCAGGACTAAAATGGCCAAAATGCCTAACCCCAAAGGTATTAGTATCAGCTTTTCTTTTCACTTCTTTTCTTGTTTTAGTTTTAATTCAGAACTGTTCTAAAAATAAGAGTCTTAGTTTAAAAATATCCAATATAGGTCAAATAAGGCCCAGAGCTTTAAGCGAAAGAGAGTTAAAGTTTATATATGTTTATTTTTTTTATCTTCTTGCACCACACAGAACCACATTCTTTAACAGGTTTGGTTTCACTGGGTTTTTGGCATTTTGGTGCATGGCCTTTCAATCCCTCTTTAAATATTTTGTAATATGGTCCCTTTTGGACTAGATGCCAATTTCTCAGCCTCTTTTTCAGAAAAGCAGAGCTGGTGAATGTGCACAGTGTTTCTTGGCTGTAGCATTTAAATGGATATGAAAGCTACTGACACGCAGTGCAGTGTGTGCGTGTGGAAGGCTCGAGAGGGAGAAAAAAACTGCAAAATGAATTTTCAGAGCAGTGTACAGGGAGTTGCATGCACAAATGCCCTGTTGTTGATGGGATTTTTGTATCCTAGGTTGCCATGAGTCCAGACTAAGTAGGTTTCCTTCAGCCAGTCAGCCACAGAAGAGTCTCCCATTCTTCTGTCCAGTGTCTTTGTTCTGCTCCTAGGCTTTCCTCTGGCTCTGAATTGGTGAACCATGCTGCCTCCACTTTGTGTACTTAGCCCTGAAAAGAATTCTCATTCAGGCTCTTCCATCTATCTGCCCCCCAACTCCCCCAAAAAAGGCAAATTTAAGTGCAGTCTTCACATTTTTTAGAAGATTTTTCTTTTTATTTTTTTTTTCAACTGAGGATTATTCCCTGTACGTGGCTTTGAAAATGAGAGTCTGGGCAATATAGTTAATTAACACTTGACTGCAAATATTTTATAAACTGATTTAATTCTCTTTTTAAATTTAGCTTCTAGCTCTAATGAGAATTCTATGTCGATTGTAAGCTTTGGAGGGAGGGGGTGGATGTGGTGGGGTTGTAGGTTTTTATGCCAGCTCTCACATATTCCAGTTTTTGTTTAGCAGAGAAAAAGGTGCCATTTAACTGATTAACTATATTGTTATGTGACTTTTTTTAGATAACTCTGTTTCCCTCCTTTCCTCAGCATCCTGAGGTATAGTTTGGTTGTTTCTCAGAAAAGAGAAGATGGTGCTTGTGTTTAAATTGTTAAACCATGGATGTTTCCCTAGGTGACAGCTAGTAATGATGAGGAGAAAACACATAAAACCCAACTTCCAGGAGTGGCAATTTTTTTTCTGAAGGCTATTTAGTTAACAAGAATTTAACTAGTGTTTAATTTTTGGCTTCAGGCAGTTCTAGAGTAGCTAATTGGCACTCTGCAGAGCTGTCTGTGCTTTCACCTCTGTGTGACAGTGTTCACCACTGGCCTTAGCTGTTTGTGTGGTCACTCTTGCTCAGGGCTGCATAACTAAACCCAGCCAGAAAAGCTGAATTTTCAACTTGCTCCTCTAACAAGAAGGTGAGCAGTGGGTCTGTGTTACACTTTGATGGAAGTAAAGATCTGTTTGTATTATTCAAACTCTTTTAAAAATGTTTCTTAACTTTATTCAGTCCTTTTTTTCTTTTTATTTTTTCATTTTTATATCCACGAATGACCACTTTTAGCAGCAGCTTTTGTCTAGTGTTCAGAACACTGATGAGGAACAGGAAATCTCTCACTTTTTAAAAGATGTTTATCAAATTCACCAGTTTATTTTAAGCCAATCAAAAGAGTATAACAGGTAGAAGCCCCATTTGATGCCTGTTACAAGCCCCAATTTCCAGGTGCCCAGGTAATTCCAGTCTGATTTGACTTTGGTTCTCTGAACCACTCCTTCAAAGGAAATGTTGTGAGGGAGTTAGGAAGCAATCAATGAGCAGCCTTCTTCTGTGTAAATAATTAAACAGTTGCATCTAAAAGCAGACATTGCATTAATCCAAAATTTGCTTATAATTGTCTGTAGAGGAGGGCAGCAGTGTTGGAACCCTGCTGCTAAACTTGTCCCTAATGATACAGAAAATTGCTATTTTAGTTGTGAGAGAGGGAAGAGTCACTGCTATGCAAATATTTTCAGTTTATGAGGTTGGAGAAGATGCTGAATGTTCTTTTTTTTTTTTTTTTTCTCCAAATATGTCTGCTTACTTTTTGCTCAGAGATGTTTCTATATACCTTACCCACTCATGCGTTCATGTGTCCTAATTGTGTAAGCCACCCTATTTTCCATTTTAAACACAAAAACGAAGATTACATTTAAAAAAATAAAACACCGTTGGGGCTAACAATTCAAGTGCCTTCTTATTCAGTCATGCTGATTTTTTATTACCTTCTTTGGTATTTTATAATTTGGTTTTTGTCTGTTTAGACTTGAAAATGCCTGGGTTTATAAATGTTACAGCCTTCATACACATAATATTTGTACTACACTTGATGAGTAGTTCTATTGCTTGGTTTTAATAGATTGCCAACATAGACACAACACATGAGCTGTTTTCATAAATAATGCATTGATTGTTGTATTGTATTTTTAAATTTGAACTTTTTTTTTATACATCTGATTCTTTCCAACTCACCGAGACATTTCAGAAAAATGTGTCCTGGATTCTCCCTGTGTTAGCAAAAGGCTGTTATTAACCATCTCCTCCATTTGCAATAGATCCTGTTTGAAAAGTACAACAAAATTGTGGAAGGCATCTGAAGTTTTGGGCTTCTGCTAGGATGAAATTATTATTGGAAGCCTATCTTCATATTAATTTTTAATCTTTTTCTAACATCTATCTTTCATATGAAGATTAAAGCCAGAATTAAGCATGGTATCAGTTTCACAGAGCTTTTCTTAATCTTACTTCCAGAGTGTTCTGGAATTCTACTGAAAAATACTATTTTCTGTATTATGCTGAGGAACTCCAGGGCAGTGTCCCCAGATTTTATTTCCTGTTAAGGCATGGCCAGCAGAGCATTTATATGTGCCCTGAAAGTCTCCAAAATTGCTGGTGGTGGTAATACCCAAAAAAAACCACAGCCCCCTGTTTGGCCCTGTTTAAGCCTCGAAATGGGAAAAGGTGGCTGGGGAGTTTTCTGCCAGCAAATAGCCAGCTTGGGTAGGGAAATGCTAAGGAATTCTGTGTCCATTTATTTACAGAAATGAGTGTAAAGCTGCAGGTAAGTGTCTCAATGAAGTGTTCTGCATTTGCTGGGATTGCAGGATGGCTCCTCAGAGGGCTGTCCAAGGCCAGAACAGGACTCAGCTCTCTTTCTTTAAGGCTCAGGATAGTTTTTAACACAAACAGCCACGCCATTCTCTAAAAACAAATATATATGTAAGGTAGCGTGAAAGCAAACTTTGAGACCATGTAAGGAGGGTTGTTTGAAGTGGTGATTAAAAAAAACCACAAAGTAGAATAGTGGAGCAAAGGGAAAGAAAGCAGTGAGTAGCAAGGACTAAGTAATAGTCTTCAGAAATGGAAGAAACAAAAATGTGTTTTAAACAAGAACAGTGAGGTCTAAATGTCTTGGCTCAGCTTCCTGAAGATGGAAGGCAAGGACTGGAATTTGATTCAGAAAGTCTCAACAGGCTTGCTGGGAGAAAAGCACCGTGGTTGTGAGGGTGCCTAACAAATAAAGAGAACATGGAGAATGAACCTGGACTTGGAAAGTTAAGAAATAGGCCAGAGAGGAGGATTTGCTTATAGGCAGTATGGGAGAGAATGGTGTGAGAGGTGTTAGGGCTTCCAAGGGAGGTTGAAAAAAAAAGGAAAAATTTATGGTGCTTATTAATAAGCAAGAAATGGTAAAGTTCTCTAACTCAAGTGGAAGAAGAGATAGGATGCTGAGGTTGTGAGCCTGTAGGAGAAGAACTGATGGAAGCTGAGAGATCTGAGGAGAGGAGAGAATTTGATTTAGGAGAGAATAAATTGGAATAATTTCATCCAGGAAAGGGATTGGCTGAGAACCCACGTGGAGAGGTAAGAATTAATAATTGGAAATAGGCCATAGGCTTACAAAGAGAGAGATTTAGAAATTGCTTGGAATTAAGGAAGTTGGAACTCAGGGCATTAATGATCTGACTAGGGGCACATGTGTGGGTGATACAGATATCTTCCATTCTAGCTTCTATAAATACTGGAACCTTATTTTAAGGTACCGTATTCTCATTTGTAGAAGGATGTGGATAAATTTCTATATTCTAAATGGAAAATACACATTCTGACAACATTTAAAATAATAAAACCTATTAATTTAAAGTTTTCAATTTTAACAATTAATTGTTGGTAATTCAATTGTTCTTAACATAATTAGTAAGAATAAAACTACCTCAGAAAATAGCAATAGTCTGCATATTTCTGGAAACAAAACAGAAATGGTTTCTATCCCAAAAATCAATGCACTGCAGCATCCAGAACAAAGAGGATCTTGACAGATGCTGCCAAGGCAATCCCTGACTTCTCTATCAGTCTAAGAGATCTCACAGTAAATACCAAGAGGAGAGATCACTGTTGTTCAGGGAGAGTTTTAGTAAATAATAATGAACTTCTATAAAAGCAAAACTAACTTTTCAATGCACTTGGAATTTTTTAGGTTTTGTCAGCCAAACCTGGAAAAAATTATCAGAGGGAAAGATGTAAGGCAGAAGTTAAAAGAAATAAAAATAGAGTTACTCCCTGCTCAGAAAGGATTGTTACAGGGTTTCTTTGTGAGGAAAAATAAGGGCAGAACTGAAGATGAATTCAGGGCAGTGCATATTGTCTGAACGAGTATTTTGTGAAAATAAAGAAAAAAAAAAAACAGAAAACAAAACAAGCAAACAAAACAACCAAAATAAGAAACCTGTAAGATGCAAATGCCAGTTCTGCTACTCTCTACAAGAGGTTTCTTGGTTTTGGCTTAATTTAAAAAATATTTTAAAATTAGTTTTTAAAAAGATAAATAAATTTGGGTTTCAACCAGAATAGTAGGACTTTTTCGAAGCAGTTATCTCAATTCCACGTGCAGATAAGGGAAAAACATGGAAAAATAGAAAGCACCCTCCAAAATGTTATATTTGAAGTTTGGAAATGCATTAATTCTCTCCTAGAAGGGATGGTTTGAGTTAATGAGTTGGTGAGAGGATTGAGGTATTTTTATACAGTCATCTGCCCCAAAAAATGCATCCTGTAGCAACAATTCAGAAAGACCATCTTCGCAGTTCTTAATTTGTTAGGTGTAAGACATGCCTGCACCTACATTAGAAAGAGGAGTAAGGATTTAGTTTTAAAGGTAGGGAGTTTTTTTAGCATAAAAGCTTGAAGTAATTTGAGGCATCAGCAACTGAGTATTGAAAAAATAGTGATGTAAGCAAGCCCTGTGTTGTTTTTCAATAGCAAAAGACTAAATCCTCTTACTGCTTCTAATAGAGAATGTAGTATTTGACCTGGTAATTTTATGGAAAAACACTGATTTATTCTTTTAGTTTAACGTTGCTATGTGTTTTTTATCAGGTGAGAAGCCATTTCGTTGTGATGAATGTGGTATGAGGTTTATTCAGAAGTATCACATGGAAAGGCACAAAAGAACTCACAGTGGAGAGAAGCCTTACCAGTGTGAATATTGTTTGCAGGTAAGAAGACTCAGTGAAATCTTTTGTGATTGAAAACCAAACCACCAGTCAATTCCCCAGCATTGCAGATGGGGCTTTCTCAATACAAATAAATACAAATTAATACAAATAAATATATAATGAATGTTTTTTCTGTTAAGATGGGCTATCTTGGTGCACAGGTGAAGCAGAGTCACAGCTGGCTGTGCTTGATTTTATTGACTGTATGGTGTTGTTTGACACTTCATTAGAAATTGGTAAAGCGGGTGACTCACCAAGTAAGTTCCTTAGAACAAAAAGTTTCTATCTGCTAATATATTTATTTTTTTGCATCATAACAATCCTAATCACCAGCACCATCTTTTGCAGTATTTCTCCAGGACCGATCGAGTGCTGAAACACAAACGTATGTGCCATGAGAACCGCGAGAAGAAACCCAACAGAAGTGCCACCAAAGTTGGCTTTTTGCCATCAGAGGAAGATTCTGGTTTCTCCACGCCTCTGAAAGACAGCTCCTTGCCAAAGAAGAAAAGGCAGAAAACAGAGAAATCAAAATCTGGGGATAAGGAAGGTACAGATAAATCAGAGCACAAGAAGGACAAAAATGACTACTTGCCTTTGTACTCTTCCAGTACTAAAGTGAAGGACGAGTACATGGTGGCGGAGTACGCCGTCGAGATGCCGCACTCCTCGGTCGGCGGGTCGCACTTAGAGGAAGCAAATTCTGGAGAAATACACCCCCCCAAGCTCGTTCTCAAAAAGGTCAACAAGAGGAGCCTAAAGCAGCCACTCGAGCAGAGTCAAACCATTTCACCTTTATCTACATACGAAGACAGCAAGGTTTCCAAGTATGCCTTCGATCTTGTGGATAAGCAAAGTTTACTGGACTCGGAGGGTAATGCTGACATCGATCAAGTGGACACGTTACAGGAAGGGCCCAGTAAACCTGTGCACAGCAGCACTAATTATGATGATGCAATGCAGTTTTTAAAGAAGAAGAGGTACCTACAAGCAGCTAGTAACAACAGTCGAGAGTATGCCTTGAATGTAAGTACCATAGCATCTCAGCCTTCAGTGACACAGGCAGCCGTGGCCAGTGTCATCGATGAAACTGCCACAGCCTCAATACTGGATACACAGGCGCTGAATGTTGAAATTAAAGGTAACCATGACAAAAATGTCATTCCAGATGAGGTACTGCAAACTCTGTTAGATCATTATTCACACAAGGCTAATGGACAGCATGAGATCTCTTTCAGTGTGGCCGACACGGAAGTGACCTCCAGTATATCCATCAATTCCTCTGAAGTATCTGAGGTGACCCAATCTGAGACGGTTGGAACAAGCTCTCAAGCTTCCTCATCAGATAAAGCTAGTATGTTACAAGAATATTCAAAGTTTTTACAACAAGCTTTGGACAGAACTAGCCAAAATGATGCCTATTTGAACAACCCGAGCCTTAATTTTGTGACTGATAACCAGACTCTTACAACCCAGCCAGCATTTCCTTCCATGGAGAAGGTCTACACATCCATACCCGTCAATAGCTTTCGGTCGGGGATGAACTCTCCATTAAGAACAACTCCAGACAAGTCTCACTTTGGACTAATGGTTGGTGATTCTCAGCACCCTTTTCCCTTTTCAGGTGATGAGGCAAATCATTCTTCTTCCTCCTCTACACAGGACTTCTTGGATCAAGTAACTTCTCAGAAGAAAGCAGAGGCACAGTCTGTTCATCAAGCATATCAAATTAGCTCCTTTGAGCAGCCCTTTAGAGCTCAGTACCATGGGGCAAGAGCTGGAATTTCATCTCAGTTTAGCACTGCCAATGGACAGGTGAACCTTCGGGGACCAGGGACAAGTGCTGATTTCCCAGAATTTCCCTTGGTGAATGTAAATGATAGCAGAGCTGGGATGACTTCTTCACCTGATGCCACAACGGGCCAGACTTTTGGCTAAGAAATCTTTGTAAATAATACTGGCACTTTAGAACACATTTGTCAAAAGGGGGTTGCTCTGTATAAGATGGAGTTCTGTACAGCTTTTAAGAGCGCTATGTTAAAACAAAAGTAAGCTGATATTAGCAAGACCAATAACTGCTTCTTTTTTTCTTTTTTCTTTTTTTTTTTTAAATTTTTTGGTTAGCCATCAGTCATTGAACTGCCTGATGTTGGTGCCCCTATCGAAGGCAGTTTATTATTCACTTGTTTGAATCCAGAAAATATTTTACCTTCTATGAAATTTTAAAATAAACAAAATCCCCAGGTAAGACTTTTCCCCCATGATTGTTTCCTTGCTGGTTTCCTTGTATGCTTTGGGAGGACAGTTTATTGTCTGATATTATTCACATTGTCATTTCTAAGCTTGTCAGCAAAGTCGTTGCTCTTCAGCAGGGAATCCACGTGTACTAAACACTCAGAATAAACAAGTAAGTTTCAGAAGTCAAACAAATACGGCTTTAAAAGAAAGCATTTTCTAGAAAAATCTTCAGTCTCTCAAAAATTCTTTTAGACCACGTGCCCTTTATTTCTGCTTTGCATTACCTTGAGTTGTTTTTGGAGGGAAAGAAAGTGAATTCTGATAGACTAACTCTACTATTTAAAAATCTAATTAATTTAAAATACTTTAAACACTTTTTTAAGCAAAATGCCTAACTGCTAAAGCCTTTACTTCATTCCTGAAGTAATGTGTATTTCTTTGTACAGCTGAATCTAGATGTAAGTTTTTAATGACTTTTTCATATGCAGAAACCAAGATTTTGAAGTTTTAGTTAAAATACTCTGTAGACAACATTCCCAATTGCAAAATGCTTACACAAACTGTGTATTCCAAGATTTAAAAGCTTAATTGTACCTTACCCTACATACTCATAACGATTAACATAGAGCACTTAGCCAACTTTATAGTTTTTGATTTATCAAAAAATAAAACCATTTTTAGATTTTTAGGTTTGATACGGTTGCATCATTTTCATCTCATACAGCTCCAGTAATTCTTTTCAATATACTTGAGATTGGGTATTTTTAGGTTCTGTAAAAACTGTTTTAATTCTCCGTCTAGAATTTTGACAATTCCAATTATTAAATTGATTGAAGTATCCCTGAAAGCTGAAGAAGTGGGCATTCAAATTCCCTATTTTTTAGTGTTTGCTTAGTGAAAGTCACTACAATTCTACCAACCCAAACTGATGAATGATGCTAGTGAACATTCTTTTTCCAGCCTAGGAGAGTGATCAGAAGTTTTCGTTGCATTTCACAGTAGAAATAAACTGCCAAGTTTATCCCTGTACCACGAATATGTTTTTTTGAATAGTACTTTTGTCTTGAAGTATGCAGTATGGTACGATAAGTAGTTCTGTGTGCATTTTTAAGGTGGTAAGATTTGAGTAGCCTAACTATTGTGTAGTTTTAAGTTAACAAGTTTCAGATTTTTGAACTGTGCGTTCATTCTATTGCACCTTCCCTAAAGGGACACTGTCTGGTAGTTCAAGGCAGTTTAAGCCTCATGTGGGCTGATTAACCAGGGAAAAACACACACACACACACACACACACACATCTCTAGGTAGGTGTGTATATGGTGGTTTTTAAATAGGATTGCTTCCATGTTTTTACAGCGCTGTTGCTAGCTGGTATCTCTCAGACAAAGCCATCAGGTAGGAGAAAAGGCTGCATCTCAAGGGGCTAAAATATATCCTGTCTTTTAAGAAAGGACTTGAGCAGGACCTAGAACAGTTCCCACCTCTTACCAAAGCAGTAGCAATATTTTTCTGAATTTTTATTACCAGGAAACTGATCCCACTTTGTCTTTTCCCTTATGGTAGCACTACTCCAGCACTAAGTTCCCTTGTTACAGTTGAGGGAGAAAGGGCATTTACTATCCCTAGCCTGCTTCTTCTATTGGCAAGAATACAGTTTATATAAACTAATTTCTTAATACTTTTGTATAAGAAAGCAGGCTCTTTTGATTTGTTGACCCTGTGTGTGATACAGTAAGGCATTTCAGCATGCTATGACTTAGCAGTAATTTTGTCTGAATATTTGGCCACGACTTAAAAAGAGTGGGCAGCAAGGGAGAAAAGTAAATTCCTTATGGATTATTAATGATACATGTAAAGAAATTTCTTTGAAAGGATATTTTTAAACTGATTCCCTGTTTTTCTTTATGGTCAGTTTGGTTTTTCGACTTTGTGTTTTGTGTTGCACAGAAATAACAGAAACGGTCCCTATATCCCAGGAAACCACCTCTTGGAAGGCATACTTTGTTTTCAGTGTTTCATTTCCATGACATCCTAGCTTGGGGTGCCTGAATAATTCTGTGTTGGCACTTTGTTCCTATGCCCCCATGTTGCAAGGAGATGGCAATTAATTGTACTATTTGTTAAAAGTAGCAAGGAACAAAAGGAAAAATAAAGGCTGGGTTATTACTGTGTTACTGCACTGCTGTGACCCCACGGGGAGGTGAGAGGAGTGAAGCCTTGTCCCTAAGGGGACTGACTCAGCTTTATTTAAAAAAAGTTACAGCATTGACGCTCTGGTGTGAGAATGTGACTGAGGACTCGGAGGGAGTGGCTCTCCCATGCCATCCTCACACTTGGGAGTCACTCCGAGTGGCTCAGTGACAATGCGAGTGGCTCTCCCATGCCACTGTCACACTTGGGAGTCACTCCGAGTGGCTCAGTGACAATGCGAGTGGCTCTCCCATGCCATTGTCACACGTGGGAGTCACTCCGAGTGACTCTGACAATGTGAGTGGCTCTCCCATGCCACTGTCACACTTGGGAGTCACTCTGAGTGGCTCAGTGACAATGCGAGTGGCTCTCCCATGCCATCGTCACACTTGGGAGTCACTCTGAGTGGCTCAGTGACAATGTGAGTGGCTCTCCCATGCCAATGTCACACTTGGGAATCACTGAGTGACTGTGACAATGTGAGTGGCTCTCCCGTGCCACTGTCACACTTGGGACAATGTGAGTGGCTCTCCCATGCCATGCTCACACTTGGGAGTCACTCTGAGTGGCTCAGTGACAATGTGAGTGGCTCTCCCATGCCATTGTCACACCTGGGAGTCACTCCAAGGCTGGGGGAGGGAGCAGGGAGCTGTACAGAGGGGTGGAACTCGCTCTTCCCCGCAGCCACATGGGGATCCCCAGGGGAACTGCTGTTCCTGACATCCCAGCTCATTCCCCAGCCTGCTGCTGAGCCATTCCAGCTGCACTCTGTGCCCTAGGCCAGGCTGTGAAGTCCCATCTAAGCCACAGGGGCTGTCTTGCAGGGTTCTTCCACGTGAACAATTAAAGCAGGGGTGTGAGCAGTTGATCTGCTGATGCTTGAAGCTTTCTGCACTGGAGGAGTTAGCCAAATATCCTGCTGTGATTTCCTGAGTACATCCCCTTTTATTCTGGAATAAATGTTTATGTAGTTCTGGGAGGTTTAGCTCTGTAAAAAGCTCTTGCTTGTTTAATAATGGCATTATTTAATACTGTTTTTCACTGCTCACATTCTGCTGCTTTTAATGCACAGTCTTCATGTTGATCTGGTCATTTTTGTTAGTTTTCCATGTATGGGTGGAAAAAAGCAGCTGTGGTTGTCTGTTCTGTTCTTGTGCTGTCAGCATCAGGCTGGGCTGAGGTGGAGATTCCCCTGAGCTAACAGCAGGCGTTCTCACCAAAAGGTCATGCAAGCACCAGATATGTGTGTGTGTGTAAGGTGGAATTTTTGGGGATATCTACTAGTGATAGAGCAATGATGATTTTGAAAAAGAGGAAATTGATGACATTTCTTACCAAGCTCTCTCTCTCTCTCTGTGTATATCTATATATACAGTACATATATATATATATATATACACATGCACTTATTAATAGGCCATATTTTGGTCCTAAATTACTCGACAGTGTCCCTTTTAGCATGAATCTTTTGATATGTTTTACCATTAATATAACAGACAATGAAGGAATCAGCTTGTAATGGTATACTAATAGGCATTTACATTTTCTTCATTTGATTTGAGAATGAATTAATCATAAATGACAAGTTTTGGGGAGAAGGATTAACCATGTGTATTACTGTATGTTGGTTTACGGATAACAACTTAAACAATTTCAATTGGACGATAAAAGAACCATGTTTATGATCTTGTGTCTCCTAGTGTTGTCTTTAGGAAAATTGTGTTCCAAGAAGAAAATAGGACAAGAAAGTATTCATGTGAAATAACACTTGTATTATTTTTATATTGTACTTGTCAGGTTTTTTTGGACAATGGGAGCTTTTCATTGTTCATTGAGAAGTACAGTAAAATCTTGCTAATTCGCTGACCTCTAAACAGAGCATCTGCCAGGTTTCTACATCCCTCATGGTCCCTTCCCACCCCTCTGCAATGGTCTAAAAAGTCCTGGAGCAAGGTCTCACACAATAATACTGTACTACTTCACCCAAGTATACTACAGCATCTCTATGAGTATACTGGGAGGTAGAAGGAGTATTGAAAACTAAATTGCAGTTGTCAAAATAAATGAACAAAGTACATTTTGTGATGTGACATCCTTGCTTTTGTTGCCTGCTTCTTCGCTGTTTTCAAAATTGTCATTTGTAAAGGGTTTCTAAGGCCTTGGTGCGAATTATTGGGGTTCTACTGTAACTTTTGGAGTTTATTCCGAAGTATTCATGTACTCCTATGAAAACTTTCCACCTGAACAGAAACATTATATTCCATGCCTGATCAGAATATTTTTATAGTCTTTGTATCATATGTAGTAACTATTTGAAATGAACCAGAATATTTGGATGAATTCACTCTGAATTTTGCAGCATTGGATTACATTATGTATGTATATTTGCTAACTAAATTTTCTTGGCTTTGAGAGCTTTGATTTTCATTCTTCTTTCTTGGCTTGTTTTAATACCATTACAAATTGCAGGGAAAATCCTAATTCTCCTGGGAATCCGTTTGGAAATGTTAACAGGCAGAAATACGTTTCTGCAGTCGGTACCAGTACACAGGAGAACTTTCAAATTACATGGTTGGTACTGAAGCAAATGAATAAAGTGACAGTTTCCTAGAGTTAAATGTTTTACTAAAACGAAGCCTTGTCACTTTGAAAGTTCGTTGGACTTAGGGTAATGCATGTTTATGTTAGGCATGTAGTGCATTTAGCTGAAACTTACTTTGCAAAGGACAAGCACTAAGAAAGTATTACTGCTAATGAAAAGGTGTCTTTAGTTTGGAATTTAAACTTCTGTTCCAGTTCAATTTGCATTGTGTCAGGGAAATAAATTTGTAGTTGCTTTTGCTCTACTCAACGTACAAAACCTTCTGTTTCCTTTTTAAAATTACATCTTTTGGTAGGAAACACAAACTGAGGCAAGCAAACATTTCTAAGAGTTGTTTCTTGCTTTCCTTAATCCAATGGATGGAAAGGTAATATTGTGTAAACAACATTATTTTATTTTTTTATGCAATATCATGCTGTAAATATGATTTATCGAATAAGGATGTACCTATGATCGAATCTTTGATTCTGCACAGCTAGAGTTTATATATAAATATAAATGTGTCTTGACAATCAAGGACTTATGTCAGTCTTCCTTTATGACGTTTCTTATTGTTATGCATTCCATTTGTTTGACCTGAGTATTTGTATTGTCTGTAAAGTATGTAATGTTTTTATAGCTCGTTTAAAAAGGAACAGAGAAGCCTGTAAATATGAACTGATCCCAGAACTGCTCTGTTAGAAGGCATATGATGATGTGCTGTTTGTAAGCAATAATACACGACAGTGCTAACTTGACAAGTAGCATAAGGAGAAGTTCCAAAAAATACCTTTGGGAGTTCATAGCCTTGTTTGAGTTAATGAATATTCTTAATCCTTTTTTTTTAATAAGTCAATTCCGATGTCCTCCTGCTGGAATATCTAACCTTGTTTACAGAGCACAATTTCAGGCACAGAGAGGACAGGCTTTAGCTCTATGGATTTCATCCACTCTGAGTGGGACAGGAATGGCTTGGCTGCACTTCTGCGAGACCTGGAAGACTGCTGAGGTTGGGTAGCTGTGTCTCTAAAGGATCAGAGATACTGTTCTGCTTCTCTGCTGGTTCCTGCCAGTTCCTCTACAAAAATTTGGAATCTTTTAAGTCCTGATACTGAACTGATGAGACTTGGGCCACCCCTAGAAAGGAGTAGTTCTCTTCTTATTTCATATGCAGATAAACAGTGAACTTTTGAGTCACCTCTTCCTTTGCGTTGCGTATTTTTCAAATGATGAGCTAGGAGATGATGAGATGGGTTTATTCTGATAAACTAGATGTCAAACTTATAGTTTGAATTGAATAGGTATTAGACTGTACAGAGCAGCATATCTATTTGAACAGTCATCACTGCTTTAGAAC
>VYXC01010330.1:36623-50388 GCA_013397175.1 Platysteira castanea | reverse complement strand
GAGGAAAGCTAAAAAAATGAAAACCATGGTGGGGGGTGGGAAAAAACAAAGGTGGGAAAGAGGTCGCCTGAAAAAAAGGTAAAAGAAAAAAGAAAGGCGAATAAAAAAGGGCGTGGGGAGGAAGTTAAAAAAAAAAAAAGGAAAGAGAAAACCAGAAAAAAAGGACATAAAGAGAGAGAGAAAAAAAAAAGCAAAACCAGGAAAACAAAACAAACAAACAAAAAATAAATAAATAAAATAAAATAAAAGGGAGCACCACGGAGATACGTGAAAACAAAACGAGCCGGGTAATTGTCCTGGCTGGGGCAGTAAATGAGTAACTGGGAACAGCCGAGCGCTGCTCTGTGTGGCGTTACCTTTGCTGCATTGATGGCTGCTTCATTTCCCCTTAATTCCGCCTTCCTAAAACTCGCCTAAATTAGGTGTTTTTAAGAACTTGACCCGGAGAGGAGTTGAAGGGATTCATGAAAACTAAAATGCTGTTGGCTGCTGGGTCCCTTGGGAGAAGGAGGCTTTGGAAGCAGCTCCTCTGGCGAGGACGGAGGCTTCGGAGGTCGTGGGACCACACGCAGTTGTGCTTGGGAAGGCGTTAACCTTTCCTCCTCAAAATCAGCCAGCTGCTGAGCAGCTCCGAGCAGCGACGCTTAGCTCAGAAGTAGCTTTAATGTGATGATTAATTAAATAGTGCCTTGAAAGGATATGGAGAGCACAGGAATTTAATCTGTTGGAATCTGGTTTTGCAATTAAATAGAGGAGCGTTGCAGGAAAAGGAGATGAGCCTTTGTAATGTTTCTGCGAGGTTTGCTAATGCTCCTCTGCTCTCTCGAGTGCTAAATGGTATGGAAAGATTAAAACAGACGTTCTTCTTTAATTTATAGACTGGTTAGTGTATTTGGCAGAAACTTCAGGAAAAATAACATCAATTTACTTTCAAGTTGGAGGCTCACTTATATTAGAGGAAAATCGTGCCTGTTTAGTTTATTTATCCTGCTGGTGTGTATAGCAGAAAAAACTTCCTCGGAGTTGGTGACCTAGATACAAAAGAGTGCCCAGAAATATCCCTGTGCTGATAAGAATGCTGCACGGGGCAAGAGGAGCAGGAGCAGACCCTAAATCCCAGAAATACCTGCATGCCCATGGATTGGGACGTGGCTGCCCTGGCAGGTTTGTTCAGCTCCCACTTCTGTGCTTTCCACCTTCTCCTGTGTTTGCTTTGGCCACCTCGTAGGGACCAAGGGATCTGTGAGTTGTGGTGGGATGTAAATAATTACAGAATTGGGTAGTAAGATTTTAGGCAGCAGTGCAGAGGCGATTTCCTGTGGTTGTGGAGGAGGAAGGTCTTACACCAAGGTGAGCAGAAAGGGCTCCAGAGCACAAGGAAAAGGGCTTTAAAGCAGAGAAAAAGGAAGGAAATGGCAAAATAAGGGGATTGAAATGCCTGGGCAGGTAACATTTCTACCATTCAGGTGTGCTTTGGGTCCAAAATCCCCGTGTGCAGCCCTTCTTTCTGCATCTTGCAGGTTTCCAAGGGGTGACCTGGGTGCATCAAACCTGTGCACTTAATGTCACACACCAGATTTACTGAGCGAGTCACCTCAGCCCTGAGCCACTGCAAGAGGCTGGGGCCATCTCCTCCTGGCTCCCTTGGTGGGGTGGTTTAGGAGAGCAGGGGCCACAAAGGCTGCAGTCTCCCTGTTTTTGTACCTCCAGATGGGGCTGCTGTGGCAGACTGGAGTTTGGATGACCCCAGTGAATACTTGACTGAGTGAAGCCTGTGGAGGAAGGACTGCACTGAGGGTTCTTTGGAGGGTGTGGCTGTTCAATTGGAGTCTTGGTTCACGTTGTGTAGTTCACTTTTTGTTACTGTGGCTATTTGAATAAAAACATGAGCTCTGTTTCTTTGGAGTTCATCTGCTCCTGCTGGTTTTGCCCTGCTCGAAGCCCCAGTCTCCCTGTAAGAGCAACCATTTGTGGTGTTGTGGAGGGATATTTCCTTCAAGAAATGTGGAGGCAGCAGTGGGGCCTCAGTGGATTCTTACAGCTTTGGTGCTGCTTAACTGGGCATGTGGGCAGGGCAGAGAAAAACCAAAAACCTCCCGTGCTACCCCAGGTGCAGGAGACCTTCTGCAGCTGAAACACCATGGTGGAGCAGCATCTGCTTTGGTTGTTTATTCCTGGATATTTCAAAGCAGAGTAATAAGGGCAGGACGGTGAAAGGCATCACAGCCTAGTGCAGAAATCCTGAGTGACAAAATTTCTGTGTCTCTGTCCCTGGGCAATGGGCAAAGCACATTTCTGCTGGTTTCTCTGTCTCCCTAGTTTGTAGGCCTGAGGAATCAGAGATTCCTGCCCTGTGCCTGTGATTAATTTGGTCTCTGGTCTCAGGTGGGGTGTCCAGCCATTGGTACAAGCCTTGTGTGATCATGGTTGGCTCTTGTAAGCACGTGGGCTCAACTGGCCAGCAAACTACCAGCCCCAGGAGAGCCAGTGATCCAGGCAAACTGCCCTCTCCACATCTGAGGAGCAAGTCTTGCTCCCCTCTGGCTGCAGCCCTCTTTGTCTTACCTAGGCACGGTGTACTGCACTGAGGAACAGCCAGAAGGTCTCTTGGCAGCTGCTGAGGGAGATTGTGGGTGCCTGGATGCACTGGCAGCACCCCAGTCTGCCAAAGGTGCAGCTGGAGGAGGTGTGATCGAGGCTGTGAAGTGATGAGTGGTGCTGGGAAGTGAATGAAGGGTGTGTCACTGGAGCACAGGAGCAGGCAATGACATCAGCAGGCACCAGGTTTAAAACCAGTGAGAGGAAATGCATTTTGCAGACAGCAGCGTGGAGCTGTGGAGCCAGTGCTCCAGGGTGCTGGGGATGGATTGGAAAAGGCTACCACGGGCTGTTAAATGTGTGGCTGATGGTGGAGCCTGTGCTGGGAGCATTGCTCTCCTCTTGCTGTGGTGTCACTGGTTCAGCATCTGCCAGGGGCTGCCTCTGACTCTGTGGGCAATGGCCTCGTGCTCTGGCAGAATGAGAAAGCAGCAGTCGTGCCTTTCATCTTTCCTGCTTTCACAGAACAGCTGGAATAAAACCATGAGTGTTCTACAACGGGGGACCCAGCCCTGCAGGAATTTGAGCCAGCTGGCCTTCTCCTCGGAGCAGCTTCACCTGGGGCTGTGTTAGAGCTGTGCTTTGGGCAGGTGGAGCTAACGTGGAGGAGACGATGCTCAGCTGGAGTGGTGCCCGAAGTGAGGGACTTGTCCAAGAGCTCTTCCATGAGGAAGCACAGCAGGTATGTCAGAGAGCCATTTCCTGTCCCAAATGTCCATCTGCACGGTCTCTGCAGTGCTGGTCACCTCTGTGGCAAGGGAACAGGGCTGAGGTAACGAAACTGCCCTTTGTTTTGCTACGTAAATCTGAGGTGTGTGACTTAGAAAGGGAAAGAGGAGACTTGGTTTCCAGAGGGCAGGAGGCAACAGTTGCCATGGGAAAACTGCCATTTCCCTGGAGTTTCAGATCTTGGCTCCAGCAGCTCTGGAAACTGTGCCCCAAGCACCAGAGCCCCACACCTCCTGGAGAACCAAAGGGTCCTGATTAGACATGACTGCGATGGAAAGACCATCTTAACCTTCTCTGCTGGTCCAGCCTGGTTTGTCACATCCCCTAAGGGACCTCTCCCATGCCCTGAGGGCCCTGCTTGCCTTGGTGGTAGGAACAGGAGGAGAAGCACAGAGTGTAGCTGCAGGCTCTGTGAAGGAGCCTTGAATGGTGGTTTTGGTTCATGCACCAGAGTTAATTCACCGAGGCTGAGGAGGGTTCTGGTGCTGCTTATCCTACAAGAATATAAACAGGGTATTGCAGGGAGCCCTCTCCTTCAGAGCCCAGGGATCCCAACAACCCAACTGTGTCTGGGAAAACACAATGAAGGCGCTCTCACACCTGCCAGGTTCAGCAGAAAGGAGGGAAAAAAGCAACTTTATTTACATATGTCACATTCTTATACAATTCTCAACTCCACTGGGGATTGGAGGACATGGCACTTCCTTCTCAATCCCACTGGAGAAAAAAGATGCTCAAAGTTTCTCTTATCACAAAAGGAATGAAAACCAGAAAATACCGTTAAGTAAACATTGGCCATTATTTACATGAAACTGTGAGAAAGAATTCCGACTCCAAAGTTAAAACAGAAGGCTTTAGCAAAAACCAGGGCAACACCCAACATCCCCTTCATCTTAGGGATAATTTGCAGCAGAAGGGTGTCCCAGCAGCTGCTGGTGGCCATCCCACTGTGGGTGGCTGGCTGTGGCACCACTCGTGCAGCCTGCCTGGAAAACGTGAGAGGTAAACCCCAGGCTTTGCTCTTCTCCAGGTATCCCAAAGGCAGACCAAGCCCTGGTGGAAGATCCAGCTGTTTGTGTGGGAGCCCGTGCTTTTTGGAACGTGGGATGGGGTTTTCACCTCCTGCATGATCAACATTTTCGGAGTGGTTCTTTTCCTGAGGACGGGGTGGCTCGTGGTGAGTGGGTGCTGACTCGGTTGAAGGCTTGAATAGACATTTTCCTTGTATCTCCATCACCACCCAATTATTTGGGATTCTGTGCTCTTTGTTAGAGATGTTGCTCATTCCCTCTGGTGATTTGTGGCCTTTCAGAAAGTTCCACTAAAATGTGTGGCTGAAGTGGTCTTTGTGAGCAGTTTCCTCTTGCAGCTTTCAGAAAGAGAAAGTAAAACACAACCACCAACCTTGACAGTGAACAGGGACACCCTTGTGTTGTATTGTTGAGGCAAAATAACCACTTTTCAGGTGAAGTTACAGCTTCTCGTCCATCTTCCCAACACCACTGAAGTGATGCCTTAGGTTTTAATTTCTATATTTTTCAAATCCTGTACTGCCCAGTGTGTGACTCTGGAGTTCCTTGGAGCTCGTGAGCTGCTCTCTTAGGCCAGACAGACACAACAAAGCCTCTCTGCGCTGTTCAAGGACACTCGGGCTGGCCTAGGCCCAAAGGTGTAAACTGGGACCATGAGAGAAGTGGAGAAATTGAAGAGAGCTGAAGTTTTAATTGGTGAATTGATGCTGAGATGCAAATGGACCAAACCTAGAACAGTGTCAAGAACTCGTGACCTGTGGTCCACCTTGGGGTCCATTTGATGGAAGCAGCCTCTGGCTGCCCAGGGTGTGCCTTGAAGGCCTTCAAATAAATCCCTGCCTTTATTCCCTTACTCCTGTCTGGTCTCTGTGTCTGGGTGGCTGAGGGAAGGCATCAGAAGGAGGTCTCTTCCAAACATACCAGTGCTGGAATCCCCAGTTTTTTGAAAGGGGAATGCTCAGTCAGATGAAATTGTCCTTGCCATGAGAGGATCTCCCACTGCTGGGTCCACCAGAGTATCTCACTGAGGGGCAGAGCCTGGAATACTGCCCCTTCCTGATGCAAAACATTGCTTTATGCCTCAAAATTTGCCCTTAGAAGAAGGAATTCTTCCTCAGGGGTGGGTGGGATTTCAGCTTCAGGCAGAGTTCTTGTCACAGGCGTGGTGGGCACCTTCCAAAAGGAGCAGGAAGACACTTGCACTCTGCACTGAAAATTGCTTCTCTGGAGGTGTTGAGGGGAGCTGCAGTTGTGGCAGTGGAGAAGCTGGGGTGATTTTCTAGCTTCTTTTTCCTTCCGGTTTTATTTCCTCCACATCTCCTTTGAAAGCAAGTTACTGCTGGAGCAAACACAAATACAAATAAAGCCAGTCAATAAAAGAACAACGGAACCAGCTGGAAGCCAGCATGAAAGGGAAGGGAGGAGAAGTCGGGGCTGGCAGAGGACACTCACATGCCGAGCTATTCCCGGAGTCAGGCGTTTGCTATAAATTCCCAGAAGCTTTGCAGTTCCAGGGGACCCAACCTTGCTGAAAAGCTCAACAGGGATTGCTGCTGCCCTAACCCCTCCCAGCATGCATGCATAAATAGGCATCAGGGGTTAATGGGGGCTTTTTTTCCCCCACTTTCTCTACTTGCTGTGGTTGCTGTGAGTCCTGCATTCCCCCTCAGTGTTAACCCTTTCTTCTGTTGGATTGCCCATTGACTGCTGCCTTGGTCTGGTACCACCTCTCTGGGAAAGCCCAAGGCTGAGTGAATGTTTGCATAAGTTTGCTTTTTTTTTTTTTTTGAACTGAAGCATATCGTGTTTATTAACCATTTAACCTGGGGTAAGCAGCTGAAGGAAAAGAACAATCGTCCTTTTAAAAAGAAGCAGGGGTTGGGGTGGGCTGTGGTGCTGACCCAACCACAGCTGTGTTTATAGCAAGCCCTGGCTCTGTTCCCCACTGACCAGATAACACCCCTGTCAAAGGCAGCAGGATGCTGAACCAAAATAGGATTTTGTGATGATAGCAACATCCTGGATATGTTTCTGTTTTTTCACGAGAAAGAGAAAAGGAAAAAAATAAAAAAAATTGGGGTTTTAACCAACCCCAGAGCAGGGAAGCAGCCTTTTAGTGCTGGTGATAAAAACCCCATCACGGCTGGCGTGGCCTCAGGGATGAGCATTACTGGAGCAAGGATGGAAAGAGGGGGTGTGGACATGGCCTGGAATATGAGTAGAAGGAAGGGAAGCCAGATGTTAACAAAGCAGTGGGCACTGGAGGAGATTTCTGATTGCTGAGCAGTTTGTCAGCAGGGGAAGGTGGGCTGGGGCACAGGGGAAAACTCCTGACCCTGGAAAATAAATTACAGCCGCGGGCAAGAGAGTGGGAAGGTCCTGAGCTCAGAAGAGGCCTTAAATGCTTTTGGAGGTCTTAAGCACTTTCTCTTCCTGAAAATCCAACCCTAAATGGCAAACTGATTGTGCTGGTAAAAGCACAATAGAGGTGCTCTCACAGCTGCTAGGGTCAGCAGAAAGGAGGGAAAAAAGAGAGTTTATTTACCTTTAGCATATTTTATAAGATTCTCAACTCCACAAGGGATTGGAGGACATGTCACTTCCTCCTCAATCCCACTGGAGAAAAAGGATGCTCATCAAACTTTTATCACAAAAGGAATGAAAAAGAGAAAAGACGGTTCAATAAACATCGGCCATTATTTACATGGAACTGTGTGAAAATTCTCTGACTCCAAGGCTAAAACAGAAGGCTTTAGCAAAAAACAGGACAACACGGAACCCCCCCAAAAAGGGTTGTGCTGGCATTTAAAGCTGCCAGCAGCGACCTGCAGCTGTGTTTGTTCAGAAGCTTTTGCTCCTCACCCTGCAGTGAGACCACGGTGGGTGCAGCAGCTCCTCCTGGGGCCCTCCCTCTACCCCGAGCAGGAAAAGTTGTTTTTCCTCCACGGGGCTGAGTCCTCTGCAGGAATCTCCCCCGAGTCCAGGCAGGGTGAGAGCCACCTGCCACTCTGCCCGTGCCCTGCAGATCCCGCTGCTTTGTGAGAGTGTTCTTCATCTCCCACGCCGTGGTGCCTTTGGGGTTTTGTTCTTTGGGATCTCATTGTTTGGGAGGATCAGAGCTCTCGAAGGTAAATGTTCTGAAAAATTAAAATGCAAGCTTGATGCTGCTAATAAATCAGTTGTGGCAAATCCCAGCGGTTCGATTTTGAAACTGCTTCTTGTTCTGGAAGTGTTTTGGTTTTTCTAAGCGTGTCATTCTGAACCGTGCAGACAGGCAGTGCTCCCCTGGCTGTGGTGGCTGAATCATTGTTTGACCTCATTCCTTTGAAACCAGAGGACAAAATCAGTGACTCGTGGAGGAGCCCATTGACAGAGCAGAACCTGCTCATGCAAAGATCTGCCCAGCCCCAGGCTCAGGGACAAGACAGCTTCTCATCCAAGGGGTGCTAATAAAGACTGTAAATTTGGCAATCAATTATGTTAATTAGACAAGTAGGGGTGGCTGTGTGTGTTTATTTTAACCTGTAATGACTCCAGATTCATGGATCACTGGTGACTAGAAGTGGGCAGGTCCTTTTCCTGTCCCAGGAGACTGGTGGGAATTATCTTTATTTGGTTTTTTTTTTTCATTCCAGGGAAACACCGGCATTGTCATGGGCATGTTTCTGGTGTCCTTTGTCGTCCTGGTTGCCCTGGTGACAGTCTTGTCTGGAATTGGGGTGTGTGAGAAGTGCAGCATTGGAAGTGGAGGGGTCTACTCCATGATTTCCACTGTCCTTGGAGGTCAAGTAGGGGGCACCATCGGCCTCCTTTACATTTTTGGCCAGGTAATTTTCAAAGATTCATTCGAAGAAGATTTGGAAGCTTTGCTGTGCAGATGTTAACCTTGTGCTGTCCTGCTGCAGAAATGAATGTTTTGGGTAAAATCTGAGTGATGCTCCACTGCGCTGGGCACCAGGGAGCTCTCAGCCCCACGCTGCTCCCCAGGAGCTGCTCTGTGCACGGGGCGCTCTGCTGGAGGAGCTGAGAGTCTGGAAAAGCCATGCAGGACACGTCTTCCCATCCCAAATTACCCCCATTGCCATTACCCCCATTATCCCCATCCCAAATTACCCCCGTTGCCATTACCCCCATTACCCCCATCCCAAATTACCCCCATGTGTCTGGGAGGACACAATAAAGAGGCTCTCACACCTGCCAGGTTCAGCAGAAAGGAGGGGAATGCCTTTATTATTGACATATCTCACATCTTATACAATTCTCAACTCCACCAGGGATTGGAGGACATGTCACTTCCTCCTCAATCCCACTGGAGAAGAAAGATGCTCATCAAAGTTCTCTTATCACAAAAGGAATGAAAAACAGAAAATACCGTTAAGTAAACATTGGCCATTATTTACATGAAACTGTGAGAAAGAATCTGACTCCAAGGTTAAAACAGAAGGCTTTAGCAAAAACCAGGGCAACACAGGAGTTGACCCAGAGTGCACGGGGCGCTCTGCTGGAGGAGCTGAGAGTCTGGAAAAGCCATGCAGGACACGTCTTCCCACCCCAAATTACCCCCACTGCCAGGACATGCCCTTGCTGGCGAGAGACTGAACTGAAATGCAGCAGGAGAGGTCAGGGTGGCCAAGCAGAGCTCAGTGAGTGGCTGTGGGCTGGCAGGGTGGCCTTGGCACGTTCCACAGAGCCTTAGGGGTAGGGCAAGCCTTGGCTGCTTCTCTGTGTGCCTGCAGAAGTGGAGCTGGTGTGGGAGGAGAGCTGGGCAGGGGTAAGGGCCACAGGTAATTGATTTCTTGTGAGCCAAAAGTCACAGTTTTGGGTTTTCTGAAAAATCCCAGGGAGCTGTGGTGGTGGTGAAGCACAAAAATACACGAGTAGTATACATTAAGAATGGAAAATAATCACTTAAACCTGCAGTAACTTAACCCTCTCCCCCCATAAAGATGTTATGAACAGTATAAAATGTGGTGAGCAGAGAAGCGTTTTTATGGAGGTTTGTTTTTAACTGACTGGCTCACAGCAATCTCCAAACCCCCTTAACAGCCCCCAAACCAAAAATAATCCCCTCTTCTCCTTTCACTCCAGATTAAAAGCAAGTGTCCATAAAATACAAACTGAACCCAGCTACAAGCCAAGATATGGAAATGGGCCACACATGAGAATCCTTCCTGTCATTTTTTCCACTCCTGCTCTCTGAGAGGACCCCGTCTGGGAAAGCAATCAGCTTGCAGCCTGTCCTGAGGGTCGTAAAAGCTGGGCTGCAGCAGCCCTGGCCCCTGGCTTGGCACCCCATGTGCACAGGGGCTGAGAGCTGGGAGCTGGCCACTCGCTTAAAATCGCTTTGCCTGCTCCCAAAAGCTGCTGGTGCCTTTCCCTTCCTGGCTGTGCTCTCTGCCCGACGTGCTCTGCACCAGCTGCAGGCTGGTCCCCTGCTACAGGGGCTCTGGCATAAGGAACTCCTGCCAGAAATGGGGAATTCCCTATTCCCTGCTCTGGCTGGGGCGAGTGGGGCACGCCTGGCAGAGAAAGGCTCTCACTGTAATTCCCCTGCTCTGGGTGTCTGCCCGTGGGGGAAGTGAACCCCCCAGCATCTCCAAGTTGTAGGTGTCCCAGCCTGAGCAGATAAATGCCCTGAACCTTGCTGAAAACCACACAAATCCTGCAGCTCCCGAGGATGAGCCTGGTCCTGAGCCCCCTCAGTGGAGCAGTGCTGGGTCTGTCCAAGGTGGGGAATGTGCAGGGAGTGAGGGCTCGGCTCTGCTCCTGCTGGTTTGGGTGGGGGTTTTCTGCCTTCCCCATCGTGTGGGGGCTGCACATCCCAGCTCTGTGCACAGGGATGGCAGGGATGCAGGAGCCAGGGTCACACTGATGCCTTCTCCCAGCCACCCAGAAACAGAGCCCAGACAGGAGTAAGGGAATAAAGGCAGGGATTTATTTGAAGGCCTTCAAGGCACACCCTGGGGAGCCAGAGGCTGCTTCCATTAAATGGACCCCAGGATGGACCACAGCTCACGAGTTCTTGACACTGTTCTAGGTTTCGTCCATTTGCATCTCAGCATCAATTCACCAATTAAAACTTCAGCTCTCTTCAATTTCTCCACCTCTTTCATGGCCCCAGTTTACACCCTTGGGCCTAGGCCAGCCCGAGTGTCCTTGAACAGCTCAGAGCAGCTTTGTTGTGTCTGTCTGGCCTAAGAGAGCAGCTCACGAGCTCCAAGGAACTGCAGAGTTCCACACTGGGCAGTGCAGGATCTGAAAAATATAGAAATTAAAACCTAAGGCATCAACACCACCCATATCAAATGCAGCTGTGTGCCCTGACCTGGTTTTCCAGGGATGCCATGCACTGGAAAGGGTTGTTGCTGAAGTGTCAGCTGGTGGGAATTCCTGCAGGGAAACCTCCTGGAGTTTGGGGTTGTTGCCCTGCAGTGGGGTCTGAGATGTCCTGTCCTGCTGCAAGGCTCACACAATGTGCTCTCCTCCAAAGGGCAGGCTCCACTCCAGCAGCGAGATGGGGAGCTGGGGAAGCGTCAGAGTTTGCATCCAAACCAAACGCCGAGTTAAAAATAACCCCCGGGAGGCAGTGAAAGGGGAAACAAACTGCTGTTCTTCAGGCAGGTGTTGAATGGGGACCCTTTCCTCCACAGAAACAGGAGAAGGGAAGAAACAGAGAAGTTGACTCACGCTTTTCTCTCTCAGAGAAGCTCGTGTGGTTTTTGCTGGAGTGTTAATAGAGGGTGGAATGTTGCTGGGCTGCTGGCCCTAGCACCCAGCCTTCCCTGTGTGCCTGGGCAGTGGCTCTGCTCTCTTACAGCAACAAGGCTCTGTGTTGGTAGAGGACACAAGAAAGGACACTCTGACACCTGCTAGGTTCAGCAGAAAGAGGGAAAAAGAAGGGATTTTATTTATATTTCTTGTACTTTATAGGTTTCTCAACTCCACAAGGGATTGGAGGACATGTCACTTCCTCCTCAATCCCACTGGAGAAAAAGGATGCTCATCAAACTTTCTCTTATCACAAAAGGAATGAAAAACAGAACAGATAGTTTAATAAACATTGGCTATTATTTACATGAAACTGTGTGAACATTCTCTGACTCCAAGGTTAGAACAGAAGGCTTAGCAAAAAACAGGACAACAAGGCTCAGTCCCAGCGGGCCAGAGTGGCATTAGAGGTTGTGCTGTGACACAAATGTCTGTCTGTCTGTCTGTCTGTCTGTCTGTCTGTCTGTCTGTCTGTCTGTCAAGAGAGGCCCCCACAGGGGGGCTGTGCCTGGGGATCCCTTCTTCTCCCCCGGGGCACTGACAGAGCTGCACCCCTCAGTGTGTTGCAGGTGCCATGTACATCACTGGCTTTGCAGAGTCCATCGCAGATGTCCTGAGCCTCAGCAACATCTGGGCAGTGCGTGGCATCTCCCTGGCTGTCCTGCTGGGCCTGCTGGGCATCAACCTGGCTGGGGTGAAGTGGATCATCAGGCTCCAGCTCCTGCTGCTCTTCCTGCTGGCTGTGTCAACTCTGGACTTTGTCATTGGGTCCTTTACGCACCTTGATCCAGGTAAAACTGGGGGTTCGTTGCTTTGGGGTCAGGAGGGATTGATTCCCTGGGGTTTTCATTAATTCCATGGGCTTTTCATTGATTCCCTGGGGTTTTCATTAATTCCCTGGGGTTTTCTCCCTGGCTGTGTTTGTGAAGTGATGCTCATCTGGACAGAGGTAGAGTTCAGAGCTTCCAGATGTGCCCCCTGTCCTTTGGTGCTGATCTTGTAGAGACAACCTAATTTTGCAAGGAGTGTTTCCAGAGCATGCCTGAAGATGCCTTATTAATTTCGGTGTTTAACCCCAGGGATTGAGCTCTCAATTTGTGCTCTTGTTGTGTTTCACTTGGAGGTTTTCTAACAACAGAGAGCATCTGTGCTGTGTTCTTTGCAGCCTAACTCAGCATTAAGCATTGTGCCCATGAAAATGGAGGGTTGTGATTTTGGGTTCTGGAGATCTTCCCCAGAGACCTGAGGTCACTTAGGGCCTGGCTGTGCTGTCCACCCTGCTGGATCTGCTGCCCAGGGCTGTGCTGGGCATCTGAGGAGGGAGCTGGGTGAGGGCAGGGGACTGCTGGGGTGGCAAGGAGCCACAAGTGGGACTTCTTCTAACTCGTCCCAGACTGAGTTCAGCCTGCAGTGACAGCTCCAGCTCGGGCTCCAGGTTCAGGGCTCCCACCTCAAGTCCTGTCCCCTTCCCTCTGTCCGTTCCATCTCCCGACACCACAGCGGCCACTCCGGCAGTAATGCAGTGTAATTAGCTGAGTAAACAGAAGGTGTCACCTTTTTCTTGGCTTCCTCTGTGTCCAGCAGCACCGTGGGGGCTGGCAAGTGACCTGCTGAAGTGAGTTTAAGGAAAGATCTTCGTTTTTCATTGACAGCTGTGATTCAGCAGCTGGGCTGGGTGGCAGGAGGTGTCGTGTGGGTGCTGGTAACGCTGATGAGTGTCACCCACGCTGCTGTTTTATTTTGTGCTGCTGCTGTGGTGTGTTGGGGACAGAAGCAGCTGCTCCCCTGTCAGACAGAGCCTCATGGAAAGGCGTTTGCGCTCTATATTTAGCACGGAAGAAATGCCCCAAATGAGAGCCTGTGAAAGTTTCAGCACATGTAAATGAGAAGGAAGCAAGGACAGTTGGGTTGCTGTGGCGTGTTTTGCAGAGGAAGCCAAACAGCGACTGCTCCAAACAGCTGCGTTCCATAGGAAGCTGTTTTCTAAAGGAAACGGGGCTGGGGGGGGAGCGTGTGTTGTGTTTTTGTTGTGCTCGTAGTAGAGAAAATAGAGAAAAGGGAATGCTTGAGGTGAGATCTGATGGCAGGAAGGTGAACACAGGACCAGGAGGCAAGAATTAGAGGAGTCCAAACGTCAGCGGGAAACACGCCCGAGTGGAGGCCACTTTGATTCCCTCCTCTACCCAGCGCTGTCATCTTCTTCTGACAGAAAATAGAGAAAGGAAGGGAAATGAGGCGGCCAAGCCTTGCAGATGCTGCAGTTTAGCCACGGCTGAGTGTGGAGAGGAGGGCTTCCAGTGGGACCTCGGGCTGATGGTGGCCGGACCCCAGCCCCAAACACCGGTGGTGGGACCTGCAGCCGCCCAGCTGGCAGGGGAGAGCTGCGGGCTTCTCTGCCTTCACAGCAGCTTCATGCCAGAGTGCTGCTTGCCGGCCCGGCCGGGGGGATCCTCCCGAGCCCTGCATTTCCCCAGAAAGCCTCTGAGTGGTGTGTCAGCACCGAGGGTGAGCGCCGGGCTCCACGGAGCCTCCTCGGGCTGCGCTGCGTGATTTCTGTGCCGCATGGATGGAGGGATGGATGGATGGATGGATGGAGGGATGGATGGATGGATGGATGGATGGATGGAGGGATGGATGGA
>VYXC01010330.1:24850-36250 GCA_013397175.1 Platysteira castanea | reverse complement strand
GATGGACGGATGGAGGGAGGGAAGGATGGATGGATGGATGGATGGATGGACGGACGGACGGACGGACAGATGGATGGATGGATGGATGGATGGATGGATGGATGGATGGATGGATGGATGGATGGATGGATGGATGGATGGATGGGTGGGCACCTGTCTCTTGGGACTGCACCCACCAGCGAGGCATCCCTCCTGTGAGTAGCCTGCGGGTGGGACATGCAGGTGGTGGTGCAGCTCCAGCCTCCAGAGCCAGCTGATGACAAAGCCCAGCCCTGGGGGAAGCATTTGTGACCCCTTTGGGGTGGGTGTTCCACCCATCAGCTCCCCACAGCCCCCAGGAGCCTGCAGTCACTCCCAGTTTGGTTCTGTGGCTGGACCTGTGAGCTGGGTTGTAGCTGACAGCTCGCCGGGGTCGTGTCCTTGTTTTATGGCAGATTTATGGGGTTTCAGTTCACAGCCTTGGGTCTCCAACCCTGTAAAATGGGCCTTGTGCAGCCATCCTGCCCTTTCTGCTGCTGCCACGGCAGCCTTTCCCCTCACTTCACATTCCCGAGTGCTGCGCGCATACCAAAGGGCTGCACATCTGCCAAGCAGCAGTTACTCGAATTTAAATAATCTCCAGGAATGCCTGTCCATCTCGAAGCCGGCTGCCTTTGTGTGGCTGCTCTGGGTGGAGCCCCCTGCTCCTCTCCCCGCTCCCGCAGCTCACACCCAGGCACACACCACATCGGATATTGTCCAAGCACTCACTCCCTTCCTGTGGTTTGCCTTTATTTTTAGTCTGAGGACGGAGCGTGTTTACACAAAAGGGGGCTTCTCAGCAGGGCTTCCTGCTGCTTTTTCTCCTTTTTTTTTTTTTCCTCTCTCTTGCTGTGGTTCTCTCCTGCTCCAAGAGCCAGCTGGGACTGGAGGAGCTGAGTGGCTCCAGCAGACAGGCAGTGCTCTGGGTCACTTGTCCAGATCCTGCTGACCCCTCTGGACCTGCCAGCCCGCTGGCTACCAGGCTTCCCAGTCCCTCTGCCTGGCCCCCAGGGCTTTTGCTCCTTTCCACAAGCTGCCTGCAGGGTGGGGTGGAACTCGCTGATTTTTTGGAGTTAATCCTAAATCCTCCCTTGGCTCCAGCTGGCATTTCCCCTGGGGCTTGGTCACAGTCCCGGGCTGGGATCTCTGCCAAGGGTGGGTAGCAAGGAGAGGGGCTCCCTGTTCTGTCTCAGAACCAGCCTCGCTGAGCTGTCTCTGGCCACTCACCTTAAAATTCAGCCCCTCCTCCAGAAACAGATCCCCAGTGCTCCCTCCTTCACATGGAAGACATCCCAATTCCCATTCTCCCCGGGCACAGGTTCGTGTTTTTATCAAACCTAACACAGGTGTATTGAAATCGGTCAGTGCTCGACTTCTCAACCCATAACCAAGACCCAACACTTGCTAAAATTTCCATAGTAGCAATGCAGGATTGTTTTGGCCTGTGATTGTCTGTATTTTACCTGATTGTCTGTATTTTACCTGATTGTCTGTATTTTAGCCTGACTTATTTTGGGAGGAGCAGTGAAAGCAGAGGCGAGGATGCTCCTCTCCCTGAGCAGCTCCTCAGAACAGTATGTGAAACTTTTTGGCCTTTTCACGTCCTGAACATTAGAGTCACGGAAAAAAAAGGAAGATAAGCCGTCCGTTAATGCCCACTCTTTTATTTTCCTAGCATATCTCTGCTAATTTTTGTGCGGGGTGACTCCCAAATACTCCCTTTCAATTCGGCGCCTGCTTTCCTGTTTTGGCAGTGGCTCCCAGGTGCCCTGTTAGAGCAGAGAGGCTGTGGGAGCTCCTGGAGGGGGGGACCACTGGGAGGAGGGCTGGTGTTAATTTGCTTGTGCTTTGATGGGAAGATGAAAGGAATCCCAGCGTGAGCAAAAGGGGCCCAACAGCAGCCTCTTAGATGGCTGGCAGGGGGAAAAAAATAAATTATCTCGTTGGTAGCTCAGTAATGGTGTCCCCTTGGGCAGGGATTGCCCTGTCCTGCAGCAGATGGTGGGGTGAGCATGGAGCTTGGTGCTAAACCCCTCTGCTCAGGCTGGGAAATGTGGGCAGTTCATTCCTCAGGGATGCAGGGAGGTTTGAAAGGCACGTTGCTGCCAGGGGATTGTTTTCCATGCGAACCACATCCTTCGTGTCACCCGCTTGGGTTTTAGCTTCCCAAAGCTGCTCGCACAGAGCCCAGAAAACTCATTTATCATCATTTTTTCCTCTGAGGGCAAGTGCTTTGGAGGATTCATCCCTCTCCAGTGTTCCATGGCCGAGCTGGGGAGCTGATGCTCTCCTGTGGGCACCACTGGTGAGGATCTGTGGGAGATGAGCTCTGCCTGGAGCTGCTCCAGCAGGCAGGGAAACTGCAGTTGTTGAAGTGATTTATGTATATAGACACTCTGGTGTTGTAAAGATCCCTCAAATGCTGCCTCTGGGGCTTTGACGGACTGAATTAATTAAAGATATTCCCACAGATTGAACATGAAAGCGATCAAAGCATCTTAATCAGGGGTTTTTGCTTGGCTCTGGGTTGTTTTACTTTATTTTTGGGCACAAGGGGTGTGCCCCAATATCACCAGAGAGGGTGCAGGAAGGATGTGTGTGTCAGAAGATGATCTGCAGCAAATCCCAGAGGCTTTATCCAGGCTGATTGCTGACTTCCTGGCCCGAGACACATCTGGAAGCTGGCATCAAATCCCAAGTAGAAATCACTGTGCCAGTGGCAGCAGAGAAAAAATAAAACCCCACTTTGCTACTGAGCAAGGTACACACCGTGGTGAATAAAAGCAGGAGGCTGCTAATGCACTCTTTATTTATTAAAAAACATGGGATTGCTTTTCCCAGGTTTTTCCAATTATAGTGCATTGAATGGCCCTGACATCACTCTTGAGCCGGGGCCAGCCTATTCAACAGTCTGGCGAAGACATTTATTAACTGGTTACCTGCCAATTGTCTGGGCTGGGAGCTGCGGGGCAGATGTGTTTTGGAAAGTGATAACATTGTTAGAGGCCTTATTTAGATAGCGAGAGGAAAGCTACCCCACTTTGTCCAGGTTGCCTGAAGGAGGTATTTAAAGCAGTTTATTTAGAAGGAAAAAAACCCCAGACCGTTTAGGTTGAGGTGTAACTCTGCTGCCCTGTTTGTAGGTAGGTTTTCAGGGTGTTTCCTTGCTGGAAAGGAAGGAAAGGACATCCAGCAGCAGGGCTGTGCTGAGGAGCAGCAGCCTCGATTGCTGGCAGAGGCTCAGGTGCCAGCACAGCTGCTGCACCCCAGGGCTGGCACTGCCATCCCTGTGCCCCTGTCCCCCAGACCAGGCAGGATTCCCCAGCCTACATCTCCCAGGAGGAGGGCAAAGAGGGGCTCAGGGTCTCTGGGTCCCACCCTCCTGCACCTTTTGGGCTGCTCTGGGGGAGGATGCCATGTACATCCAACCTGATGCCTTCTCCCAGCCACCTAGAAACAGAGACCAGACAGGAGTCAGGGAATAAAGGCAGGGATTTATTTGAAGGCCTTCAAGGCACACCCTGGGGAGCCAGAGGCTGCTTCCATCAAATGGACCCGAGATGGACCACAGGTCACGAGTTCTTGACACTGATATAGGTTTGGTCCATTTGCATCTCAGCATCAATTCACCAATTAAAACTTCAGCTCTCTTCAATTTCTCCACCTCTCTCATGGTCCCAGTTTACACCTTTGGGCCTAGGCCAGCCCGAGTGTCCTTGAACAGCTCAGAGAGGCTTTGTTGTGTCTGTGTGGCCTAAGAGAGCAGCTCACAAGCTACAAGAAACTTCAGAGTTACACACTGGGCAGTACAGGATTTGAAAAATATAGAAATTAAAACCTAAGGCATCAAACCTGCTCCAAAAAATTCCCAGTGACGGATCCTTTGCTGCATCCTTGGGGACGCTGCTCTAATCACAGCTACCTCAGGAGAACCCCCTCTTCCTGCAACCTGAACCCACTGGTTTGGGGCTCTTGAGGGCTTGGCACAATCTGGGTCCTTTCTTTTTGCATGAAACCCCCTTGCTTGAAGACCCCTGGTGCTCCTCTTCACTCTTCTCGAGGCAGCTCCATCTGAGCAGCCCTGGGAGCGAGCAGCCCTGTGCCACTGCTGAGGATGAGGAGGGTCCTGACCTCCCCTGACACCCAAAAATGTGCCACTGAATGGTGCTGTCAGGGCCTGGCTGGCCCGGGTGGAGAATGATGGNCTGGCACTGCCATCCCTGTGCCCCTGTCCCCCAGACCAGGCAGGATTCCCCAGCCTACATCTCCCAGGAGGAGGGCAAAGAGGGGCTCAGGGTCTCTGGGTCCCACCCTCCTGCACCTTTTGGGCTGCTCTGGGGGAGGATGCCATGTACATCCAACCTGATGCCTTCTCCCAGCTANTTCAGCCATTCCATTGTTTTCCAGTTGTTCAGTAACTGAGGCTGGTATCTCAAAGCTCGTCTTCATTTCAATCCTGCCTATAGTTCCTAAATTCTCCAAATCTTTTGCCAGACAATCATATTTATAAGGCCTTCCTGTTTCATCTTCCCCAACACCCAGGTCCGTTCCTGGAGCCAGGAGAGGGTTTGCTGAGGTTGTTAAAGGTTTAAACTTGCTCGGGGAGGTGGTAGAGCTCCTGATGTACACAGGTTTTGTTTTAAACTTTAATTTCTTCACTGTTTCCCTGCAAAGCAATGGGTCCTTTAAAAAAAGGACCAAAGCAATGGCTCATCTTCCTAGAGCTTGTAAATAAATCCTGGAATACCTCAGCTGGCTTTGCTCCGTGCTAGACTTTGCCTTCATCTGGGCTTTCCCTATCCATTCGTCCCATAAAACCTCCTGTGCAGGCTCTCCTCCAGCAGCAACTTGTTTAATGCTAGAGAACTAATAAAACTGACTGTTTTGAGGAGGATATATATCACCCCACAATCTCTCCTGCTCTCCCCATTGCTGGGTTTAGATGGGACAGCTTTATTTAATTGTATTGATTTTTTTTTCTCTCTTTTTTTGGTGCTACCACATCATCGTTTTCGAATGATAAAGATATTTTACCTCCTCTTTTTTTCATTCCCCCAGTGTTTAATTCCAGTCACAGTTCAGCTGTGCCCTGAATCAGCTCTCCTTATTTAGGGATTTAATTTATTAAGATAATTTCTAGATATTAGATTCTTCCCCCAGCCGCTTCACTTCTGGTTTGCAGCCCTCTCCTAGGCTAAAGAGAAATGTTTGTGTGGGAAATAGGTCCTTATCTACTGTTCATCCTCTCTCCTGGCTTGTGTTAACAATTTTTGGCCTATTTTGGCTCTAAGTAAGGGATTTTATCCTGGTTGTACCTTCACTAGCCTGGATGGCAGCTCTGTGGTTCTTTCTGGTTTTCTTTTTTACTCAAAGGGGGAAATGCATCCATTGAAAAACTGATTTTTGTAGGGAAAATGTATTCTGTGACTTACACAGAATTCAAGTAATAGTTTCAAACAAACGAACAAACAGAAAAATCCTTTTAGGTAACAACATTTTGCTCAACCTTTCCAAAATCAAACGCTGGTTTGTTTTGCATCTGAAGCCAGACTTAAAGCTGTAGCTGTGCCTGTGTTGTATAGAGCATAATGAAAACCTTCCAAAACCAAAACCAAACTGTCATTTCAGACACAAAATCAAAAAGCCAACAAAAGGAATAGCTTTCTTTTGAAGCACCACTGTTGTGTGGATAATGTATCCATAATTTATTATGGGAAGCTGGGAATATGGGATGCTGCAGTTGTGGGGATGGCAGAAGACTCGTGGCAGGATCTGGTGGATTAAATTGTATCATTTTTCCTTTGGAAGATGGGGATTTGGTCAGTGTGGGTTGGGTTTTGTCCCAAACAATGCACGGGGTAGCTCTGAGATGGAGGGGAGGTCACCCTGATGAGCCCCAAGGATTTGTGTCACCACTGCTGCCACTCATTTTCCTCCAATTGTTGTGCCTTGACTCAGCCTAAATTCTGATCTCTCCAGCCCGGGGCTTTTCACTGGAGGAGTTCTTCAGAGCCTCCCACAACTGGGCACTCCTGACTTCCAGGAAACACCATTCTGTAATTGATAATGATTCCCTCTTGATGAGAACTATTTTCCTAGAAAAAGGATGGAGCAAGGTACTTCTTGTCCTCTTTGCAATGAATAAAATCATTTTCACCAGCTGGTTTGGATAGCACTGAACAAACCAGGCTGCAAATACCACATTGAGGAAATCAAAGAGTAATGGAAGGATTTATATATTACAGCAAGTCTAGTGCTTAGCAGTAAATAATGAAAAACATAAGTAGAATTTATAAAGGTGAAACACCTGTGTTAAAGTCTCTTCCTTTTTTTTCCTCCTAACCAGCATTTCAGAGTTTCTACCTGCAGAAAATGTTCACTTTTTGGCTTTTTTTGGGGAAAAAGTTATCAAACCCCACCAACCTGTAGAGACAGAGTAAATGCCAGACAGCTCTACTACCCACTTCCAAGGGCACATTCCTAAATTTTCCTTTATTTCAGCAGTGCTTTTGTGATGAGGAGCTGCCCATGCAGGCTCCGAATGTGCTCTTGTGTGCGTCAGTGGTTTTCCACTTTCCCGAGGAGCTGAGGCAGAGATAAAGCAGGCGCACGGGGACTCGGGCAGAAATGAGAATTTCCTCCCACCCAGCCCCGTCCTGCAGGAGATGTGATGTGCCTGGGGGGAGCTCGGGGGGAGAGCAGGCTACCCTGCAAGTGAAAATAGCTCCATTAGATAGAGACAAACATCGGAGACAGGTTTAAGCAGCTCCCTTTGTTTATTCTGCCTTTATTTTGTGCTGTTTTAGCCGCTGGCCAGCACCCAGCGCTGCAGGTCCATGGGCTTTAGGGAGAGGAGGTGCTCGTGGTCCTGGGGCTCCCATGGCTGGGATGCTCCGCGAGGAAATTGAGGGTGCAGCTACCAGAGAGGGTAAATATGTAAAGGGACGGTGACCCCGAGCAGGTTTTGTTCGGGTTTCCTCAAACAGATCAACCCCGGCACTTCTGCTCCGCTCCTCCTCGCTCGCCTGAGGGTGTTCAGCGCAGAGACCCCGTGTTCCTCCGTGCCTCCTCTAGCAGGGCAGGCCATGGCACTGGCTGCTGTTAAACCTTTTTCCAGGAGCATCCCGCAGCAGGCTGATGTTTCAGCGCTGCCGAAACCCCGAGCGACTCAAGAAGAGGTCGCCCCGAGCGCTTTCCCTCGGCAGCGCTGGCATTCTCCCCGCTCCTAAATTGTTCTGCTGGCCTGAGCGCTGCTTCTGCACGGGGGGAGATTCATCACCCTGCAGCCAGATCGTGGCAGCTCGTCCCTGGGCTGCTCCTGCTCTAAGGGACATCCGAACACCCCCGGTTTGTCCCTGCCGGTGCTGGCGGGGATGCGCAGGTGCGGTGGAGGGTGGTTTTTGGGAGAGGGTTAACTTTGGGATCCCCCGCAGCCCGCGGCAGCAGGAAGCCGCATTGTGTGCTGGCTTGAAACAGGAGGTTTGGGAGATCAGCTCCGGAGCAGAAAACAGGGACTCGGGAGGAACAAACACTCGCTGCTTCAGAAGGGCGGCGATTTCCTTTCGGGTAAACACGTCATTAATCTCAGGGAGCACATTCTTTTCCATCAAAAGATAAGGGATTCGAGTCGCCTTTCTCAGGGCTTGGCCTTTTTAGATTGTTTCAACTGTGGCTTTCGCTCCTTCAATTACAGACTGTACACGCTCTGTCTTTTTAGGTTTGCCAGGTTTATTGTGGGTGCGGAGAAAGTTTTGGGCAAGGGAACTCCTTCCCTGCTTTCTTTAAACTTGCTCTGATCCTTCTTCCCCGCCACCCTCCTGCCAAGTTTTTTTCCCACTAAAACCTGTCTATTTTTTGCTACTTGCAGCTCTGACGAAGTTGAAACGTAAGCGTGGTGTTTGTCCTGATTCATGAAACAATCTCCCCGGTGCCGATGATAAAATAGGAGCTTATTTGTTCACAAGTGGAAAAATAGCAGTGAGCTTCTGTCCCCACCCGGGGCTGCCTCTTGCTGCTCAGCTTTGGTTTGGCTTTTTTGAGGGCGTTGCTTGCTGTGAGGCGTGGGATGGTGCCGGCTGTGGCAATTTTGGGCTGGCCCCGTCCTGACACACGGGGTCACAGCAGTGGCAGAGGTGCTGCTTTCGCTTCTGCTCCCCGGGGTCTGTGGTCACTCTGAGCTCTTTTGATAGTAAATGTGTTTAGCTGGCATTTAGGGATGAAATGACAGAGGAAATCGAGTGCCTCTGCATTCTTACCTCCTCTTCTTCCCAGCCCTTTCTGTTAAGGGCTGCCAACAGCAACATGGAGTGGGGTGGGGGCAGGAGCTGAGGAGCTCCCACAGCCTGCATCTCCCCGTGCCCTGGCAGCTCAGGCAGATGCTCTGCAGCCTTCTTTCTGCACTGATCTGTCAGTGTGGCCACATGCTGATGTGTTAATTACGTAACAGCTTCGTTTTTGTCGCTGCATAATCACTGACCTGCATATATTCAACACAAAAATTCCTCCCTATTTTTCTCCCTCGCCTATTTTAAGATTCTTAAAGCAGGAATACTGAGACTGTGGGAGCTGCCAGCAGGCAGGATGTGGCCCTGAGGACTGAGACGAACCAAAGCCATGACATCATTTGTGGCATATGGAGAGGGAACGATGCTGTGTTTGCTCTTCTCCATCTGGGCTGGGCTGCACGTGCCCCATCTCCAGCTATGGAGCTGTGCTGCTGCCCACAAATCCAACGTGGAGCTGATGTGCTCCTGGCTTGCAGGAAATGTGCACTGATCCCTGCTGGCTCCCATGGCACAGGGGCTGCTGCAGAAAAGGACAGCCTGGGTTTGGTGCAAGTCCAGTGGTAGCTGACAGAAGGCAGGAGCATCAGTCTCATCAGTCTGTCCTATCTCCTCAAGCTCTGCTCCCCTGAAACTCTTTTCCTTCTGCATCTTCCCAGTCTTCCAGCCCAAACCTGTCTATCCAGAGGTGAAGCAGATGTCCTGGAAGATGCTAAAACATTCTGGTATTCCTGTACGAGTTCAGCAAAGGTCGTGTTTATTCTCTGTTCCTGCCAGCGCGGCTCTGCTGCTCAGCGCCCTCTGCTCCCGTGACTCATCAGTTCCCTCACCATCCTCAGAGAACTGGGATTTTCTGGTGAAAATCTGTTTCTGCATCCCGCAGGTCGAGTGTCAGCCTGCAGCAAATTGAGCAGTGGACTGGTAGCAAAAGCCACCACACTGTCCTCTGTTCACCCCCAGTGCTACTTCCCTCTCCCTGTTTTCCTTCCCAGCCTTTCCACACTTTTCTCACACATTTCTGCCCGTACCTGACCCGTACCAGGCTGGCAGCAGCAGCAGTGCCTGGGAGTAGCTGTGGTAGCGTTGGACTTGCTTGGGAATAAACATTGTGAGGGCCTCAGGAGCTGGAGCTGGGCAGATGTGAAGGCACGGCTGCAGAAACAGCCCAGCCTCGGGAGAGCTGGGGAATAGGATTGTTAATGCTGGTGTTAAACCAGCCCAAACACAGGAAGCCAAGTGTGTGCATGGAGGGATGTGGAGGCTCGTGACTGCGCTGCTTTGATTGATTTATTTTTCGTTCTGCTGGGAAAGGTGATTCGAGTGTCAGTCATGACCTTGGGTGCCTCTTCGTGCCTCTTAGATGATGCCAATCCCCTGGAGGGGTGCACCTTCTCAGTGCCCATCCCTGCTGCATGGTGTGGCAGGGCTGTGGCTGTGGTCAGCTGGACCCGTGTCACTCTCTGGCACGTCCAGCCCTTCACTGAGCAAGTCCAGAGCCTCCCAGAACTCGGCTGTGCTGGTGCAGAGCATCTTCCAGAGCTGTTGCCTCAAATGATCCTGTGCTGTTTGCTGCCTGAAGGTAAATTTCAGCGTTTGCATAGGGTGAGGGGGGGAACACAAAGATAAGTCCTTGGGGTTTTGGCAGCGTTCATGGCTTTGCACCCGTCTCTGCACATCCACAGTTTCTGTGTGGATGGTTAATCCTGTGCATCTGCAATGCTGAAAAACCTATTGCTAGTGGTGCTTTGCCATCCAAATTTTACTTCATTTAAGCCAGGCATGCCTGACTTTCCTCTGACAAGTGAAGATGCTGTTCTCAAGTGACAAGCTATGTGTGTTTGGGGAGGTTTGGTTATCACCAGACCATGGGTGAGCTTATTCTGCAGGCAGGAGAAGAATTTGTATTGCAAGGGCTTTAGGGGGGAGGATTTCACTCCTTCCCTGCTGCAGAGCACTCCAGCCTACGTAGGAATTAATTTGGTTTCGGCCACCCAACAGTCACCTGGTAGACCACAGCTTCTGAGAGTTCCCAGCCTGACAGGGCTTGACTTGCCCGTGGGGGAGTCAACAGCTCAGAAGTTTTGGGCTTATAGCTTGCCCTCAGATAAGAGTTTGGAGGAGGAAAATGTAAGCATGTGGTTGGTGAGGAATGAAACGTCACCTTTCTGCAGAGATGGGTGTTCAGATGAGGATCAGTGTGGACCTCAGATGTGAGGACCACTCCTGTTTTCTCCACAAAAAACCTGGGTACCTCCAGCACCCGCATCAGAACCTGGTTCTGGGTGTGTGCTTGGACTGGCATCCAAGGGGAACAACTGGATTTCAGAACTTACGCCAGAAGGGTTTAGAGGTGGAAGGAGAAATGGGAAAAAGATAGAGAGCAGAGATAATTATGCCAAGGGTATGTAATTACTCTTTGGCACTCCATGTCTTACATCACACAGGATCCTGAAAATGCTGAGGTCAGACCTGGGAAATGTGCTGCAAGACAAACACTTCCAGCTGTTCCTCTGAAAGCAAATCTCAGCAAGCACCTTCCAGGAGGGAATGTGTGGGTTCACTTATTTTGGAAAAGAAAAAAATCTCACCATTCAAGCCTTCAGCATTCACCTTTGTAATTAAAATCTCTAATCACAAGCTGAGTGCAATATGTGACAGTCTTCAGGGAGCTGTTTCTTAAGGTGGTTTTCCATTTTTGCACTATTTAGCCTCTGCCTCGGTGCCAGGCTTTACTTAACCTTAAGCTTGTGAACAGGCTTATTGAATTTGGCCAAGGCTTAACTAATCTGTAATGAGCTCCAGGTTGCCTGGAACTTGGCAGCACCGCCGTGCTCGGTGCTGTTGCATAATTCCCTGACCCTGTGGAGCCACAGCTTCTCCTTGCACCCCTTCTCCGACCTCTCTGAGCTCCCCTTCTGGAACCCTGAGCTTCGTGGAGGGGCTGCCCTCGTAAGGGGAGTCCTGATTGCCAAAAACCTCAGGTTTTCCTGCTCTCCCACAGGGTGAGAGGTGGGAGAAAGTACAAGAAAAGCCCAAACATGGAAAGCCACTGGGGAAGAGAGGGGGTGCAGCAGTGCATCGTCCTGAGCATCATCCA
>VYXC01010329.1:806517-831328 GCA_013397175.1 Platysteira castanea | reverse complement strand
CAGCTTCCTGCCAGAGAAACCGATGTGTGATAGTCGGGGCAAGTGGTCCGCAGGGTGAAGGGTCCCTGGCTCGTGGGCTGCCCCCAGCCAGGGGTGGTAACAGCTCCTTTCCAAGCTGACCACCTCCCACAAGTGGGGTCCCCCAGGGATCAGTGCTGGGCCCAAAGCTGTTGATGATCTTCATAAGTGATCCGGGTGATGGGGTCAAGTGTGCCGTGATGATGGCTGTGGTGGTACCAAACTGAGTGGGAAATGGGTACTTGGGAAGGGAAAGCCACCCTGCAGGAAGGCCTGGATAGGCTGGAAGAGTGGGCTGGCAAGAACCTTATGAAGTTCAGCAAAGACAAGTGTAAGGTCTTGCACCAGGGAAGTCATAATCCAGGAGGGCAGCACAGGCTGGGATCTACCCAGAAGGGGAAGAGCTCTGTGGAAAGGGACCCAGGGGTCCTGGTGGATACCAAACACGCTGAGTGTACAGAGTGTGCTGTGGAAAAGAGACCCAGTGCTGGACTGCATCAGAAAGTGCATCACCTGCAGAGACAAAGGAGCCCCTATCCCACTCTACTGAGTGCTTGTCAGGCCACTCCTGGAATACTGGGCTCAGTTTTAGTCCCTATACAAGGAGGATGGAGAGGGTCCAGAGAAGGGCCACAAGTATGATCCAAGGGCTGGGAAGCCTGCTGAGTGAGGAAAGGCTGAGAGATATGGTTTTTTCAGTTTTGAAAAAAGAAGACTTAAAGGAGATCTTATTACCATGTGTACTGGGTCTGGCTGAGCTGGACTTCATTTTCCCATAACAGTCCTGTGCTTTGCATTTGTAGCCGGAAAGGTGTTGATAGCACACCAGTGTTTTGGCTATTGCTGAGCAGCACCAGCACAGCACCAGCGCTGTCTCCCCAACATTCCTCCCTCCATCAAGGGGGATGGGAGTGGGCAAGATCCAGGAAGGGGACACAACCAGGCCAGCTGACCCAAACTGACCAAAGCAATATTCCATGGCATGTGACATCAGCTCAGATATAAAAGCTGAGGGAGGGAAGGAGGAGGAACAGGGGCATTCATTATTTTAGTGTTTGCCTTCCAGAGCAGTCGCTCCACATGCTGAAGCCCTGCTTCCCAGGAAGTGGCTGAGCATTGCTCACTGACAGGAAGTAGCGATTAATATATTTTTTTCCCTTTTCTTAAGTGCATGCAAACTTATGCTTTTTTTGTCTTGCTTTTTTCTTGCTTTAAATTGCCTTATCTTAACCTACTGGTTGTTTTCCATCTTATTTTCTCTCCCCTGTCCCACTGGAAAAGGGAATGATAGAGCAGTTTGGTGGGCACATGGCCCCCACCCAAGATTAAACCACTGTGCCACGTTCCAGTATTTACAGGTTTTTCACAAAGAAGATCGAAATTCACTTTTTGTAAGGAGTCACATGGAATATTCAAGGCATAATAGGTAAAAGCTACTCCTGCTTTTAGGTTCCAATTGGACACAAGGGAAAAAATTTTCACAAAAGCAGTTAACCATGGTTATAATCTCCTCTCTAGGGAAGTGGTGGTTTCCCCAACACTGGGCACTTTGAAGATCCAGCTGGAGAAGGTGCTGGGCCACCTTGTCTAGAGTGTGCTTTTGCCAGGAAAGGCTGGTCCAGATGATCCTTGAGGTTCCTTCCAAACTGGTATTCTATGATAAAGCACATTTCCTAACCCGTGGGAGCCATCTTAAAAAAATGTAGCAGTCTAGAGAAATGTTTTCACTCGTAAAGTTTATTAAGTTCTGAGATCCATGAGATAGAATTCAGTGTTTATTGTAAGACTAAAACCAGTCATTTGTATTCTCCAGCAAATCTGATTTGTTTTGATTTTAAAATGCAGATTTATAAAGGATGTGTTGTGGTTGAGAGAGATGCCTGGAAAGTCAGTTTACAAAGTTTGCAGATGAAAAGAAAAGTTTTACACAATGCACTAAAGCCTTGCAACCTGTTACAACAATGGCAAATGAAGTAAAATGCTGAGAAATATGAGGCAGAATAAATTTTAACTACACGCTTATATTGTAAAATATGAAATTAATTTTCATAATTTAGGAAGATGTCCAGGATAAAACTGAGTATGCAGTGCACTTCAAGTACATGTGAAGGCATGGAAATGTGTACCAACTACAGTGCTTCATCACCTGTCCTGAGTAAAATGCAGTAGAGGGACCGGTTAATGTTTGGCCATTTATCTGTTAACTGACAAAGGAAGAGATCTCAGGGTTTTTCCCAAAACAAATTCTTTCCCTCTTCTACCACATGGTTGTGCTGGCTGGCCTGTTCAGGACCAGCAGAACAAGGAAGCGGTGGGAGACCCCCCTTCCCTGGCTTCTCTGGTGTAACCCTTGTTTCAGTCTGCAGAGACTAGGGTGGTATTTTTACCCACCCCAGTCTCAAGGTAGACCCCACTTCAGTGTACAAAGGACACACCCGTCGACGTGGCTAACTCAGCTCATCCTAATTGCAGCAAACACGCTAGAGTATTTTTAATAGTGTGTTTCCAGCTTAGGATATGGACGTTACGTATCTTACGTATATTCTTCCTACATTAATATGGAAAATATTGAATTACTTTTTTAATCCTTTTTTCATAACAATGTGATGAAACTTATACCACAGAGGTATTTGCAATTACTTTTTTTTTTTTTTGTCACTTGTAAGAGAATGTATCTTGGATACTAGCAAGCATGGTTTGCTTTTGCAGCTGTGAGTTAAGCTGAAAAAGGATAAGTTTTTCTCTTTTTACTCTAAAGAGTAAATTGTTTCTTAGAATATTTTTTCCAATGTTTTTGTCTAAAATGTTGAAAGTGGAGACTTTCCTACTCAAAACTAAATGTAGAAGGTGAAGAGGTTCAGATATGGAGGTTATAATATATCATCTGTCATACCTCCAAGCACTAGAATCCCTTTTCAGTCCTGCAGTACCTCTACATTTTGATGTCCAACAGTGCAAGTACTACAAAATATTGAAAAATACTTTTAATTCAAGGTGGAAAACAAGGTTCCTAGTTATCTCCTTAGCTGCTGCTGTATCGATGAATAGGTTAGGGCTACTAATCTAATAAAGGATCCCAGCAATGAGACTGCGATGAGATCCAAGAGGGATGGTTTCTCAGGAAGAGTCATCATTTCTGAGCCTTGTTAAGAAGACTGAGTGAAGAAGGGGAGGGGAAAAAAATAAATAGCTCATTTCTAGGACATGAATAGTTTCGTAAGTTGCCTGTTCTCCTCCCAGTGGTGTTACCAGTGCTCCTGTTCTGAAACAGCTCAAATGTTGCTTGTAGGTGTGAGGAGAGATATTCTACAGTTTGATCTTCTTTTAAACTTCACAGTCCTGTCCTCAGAGGCAGCAGTGCCAAAATATCTTCCTTCTTTGGATTTTTTTTTGTTTTTGTAAGATTGCATTTTAAGCTTTTCAAGATGAGAATTTTTTAATAAAGAGAGCAGCAGTGCCTTCTCTAGAGAGAATGGAAGCTGGATCTCTCTAACCTGCATTGTGAATCATTTTAGTTTAAACTGGCTTGTGGGCTTAAATAAATAGCTGTATTGATTTGCCGCCTTTCAAAACAAGCTGCATTGTTTCACAATAAGGCATGCCCCAGTCTTGTTCTCTTATCTCCTGTCAAAGCTTGAAAGTACATTTCTGCAGAACAGAATGTTCAGAATACTGCAGAAGAAAAAAAATTGTTATTGATGATATCTTGGGCTTGTTTTATGCCATCGAATTAAAGAGAACCATGCTTGAAATCACCACCTTTGTACAACTTCAGGTAGCATGAAAGTAAAATTGTGCTTCAGGTACTTCAGGATAAGTATTAACCTTTGGACAGCAAGACAAGGTCAAATCAATTGGAGGAAATACCGAACAATAATAAGAAATATTTAAAGGTCATCTGCCTCACCTTTACGTTATTGTGTAAGGTACTAATAACAATAGCAGTACAGATGTGCTCTTGAAAGGGTTTTATTTGTGCCACAACAGAAGAGGTTTCTGTTGTTTTGGCTTACAGCTCTCTGCAGCATTATGGGCAAAAAAAAATCCACACAGATGAGATATATTGGGCTACTATTCTGAAAGCTTTTCCCCACATATTTTCTACGAAAGCATTTTTAAAGTATAAATTAAGTCACAAAAGACTTCTTGGCTTTATGAAACATGCAGTTTTAGGGAAAAAAAAAAAAAGGAAAAAGAAGCACAAAGCCAAATCAGCACTGAAACTGGGCTTCTCGTGGTCCTTCAACTTTCTACATTCATATTTTCAAAGTTCTCAAATTTTCAAAAATTTTCACTTTAATACTATTTCCTTTAAATAAAATTTGTGCATTTTGCACCTTAAGAATTTTTAGAAGTATCAAGAAATATGGAAAGTTTGCAATACAGTTGATTTCAGTTCCACTGCAATTAATTGGAAGAAATTACTAAGGGAATCATATGACAGTATGGTCCAGGCACAATTATTAGAGGTAAAAAGATCAGGCATGTTTCTAAGATTTAAAACTACTTGGACTTTGTCACTATTGGTATTAAATCAACTCCAGGATATTCACAACAACATAAGTTTTCTGGACAGTTAAGCATTCACTTCCTTAGAAGAATGGTACTCATATGTCCACACTTTGTGTACCTGTTTTTTCTTACTGTTTCTCGCTTAATCACCAGCACATCTTCATAGCAGAGGTGAGAGACGACATGGCAGGTTATGGACTAAATACACAATAGTGCTAGAAGCAATAGCAATATGTCATTGGCTGGACTGCTGAGCTTTGGCCTTTATTTAGGAGTTAATATCTTGCCACCCATTGTTAAACTGCTACTTAGATCAGTCACAAGCTACTGCTAAAGGCATGATACTCATTTCAACTTTTTGGTAAGCAAGCATTACACTTCTTTCTGCGGCTGTGACCTCAGGTAACGACGACCTTGGAAGAAGAAACCTGTATGGAAGTAGAATATAGGAGAGACAAAAAAAATTCCAAACAAATAAACAAGCAACAACAACAAAAAGAACCAATCAGACAACCCCCCAAAAACATATTGCTTATAAATTCTGTTACATATTTGCTTGCTTATGCGAGCTATGGAAGCGAAGGTAAATTGAATTACATGTTTTCTCATGAATTGTTATTCCTTGTCTATCTTTAAATGAAGCAAGTCACAATGCTTATGTTGTTTGCCCTAGCTCTCTTTCAGGTAAGCAGACCTGAAAGATGAAGGCACAGTGAGAAGCTGGGACATTTAGTATCTGGAAAGCTCCTGTGAACCTTGCCCTCAAGCTTCATATCATTGACAAGGCTTTTTTTCAGCAGCCAGTTTGTCATTTTGTTAGTTAGAGAGTTTAAAGGATATGTTGTAATAAATGCGTTGTACTGAGGAAGGTAAAAAACTATTTCTTCCCTTTCCAACAAGACTTCAAGTATTCCTGTTCTGTTTGGTGTAACTCACCCCTGCCATTATGAAACAGCTTCCAAGTTTGCATCATTTTTGAACTGTGGTTGTAATAAAATTAAAATAATCCCTCATGCTCAGCGCGATCCCAGGGATCTTGAGAATGGCAGACCACGCTGCAAGACGTGATCAGCATGAGTCCTCTTCTGATTGTTTCCTGACTCTGATAGTAACAGCCCCATGAGGACAAGTACAGCTGCCTCTCTGCAGCAACTGGGGTCAGACTAAAAATTGAGAGAGGGGAAATAAAAACATGTTGCTGTCAGCAGCCAGACTTCACTTGTACAAAAATAGATTATTTTTGCTTTTATTTCTGGACAAAATCTTTACGTCCACATTTCACTGTAGCAGGTAATCAAATACAAAAGCAAATGCATAAATCAGTGGCTTTCTACAAGCTGGGGAGAAAAAGGAGGAGACTTCCTCTGCACAGACATGATTTTGCACCGGCATCCTGAGCCCTCCATCGGATCAACACTGACTCAGAAGATGAAGTAGATGGGTGCATTGAAGCACAGAAGGGTTAGAAGGGTAGAAACACTGCAAGAAGGAATAGTTAGGCCCAGATCTGAGTCTGTGTACTAGCAGTCAAGCTCAGCAATCAGTCAGCAAGGGCTAGGGATATGAATTTCATACCAGCCTTTAGCTAATGAGTAGAAACACAAGGCATTTGGTACTGATTTGAATAGGAATAGGAACAGGCCTACAGAAACAGCTACAAAATCACTTTATGTCTTCCTGGGATGAAAAAAGGCTTAAATCTAACACTTCAAGAAGATAAAGAAGAGTCACCATCCTTTATTTTGCTATGGAAGAATGACTCATTCCTAACTCAATTAAAATAATAAATAATGTTACAGTTGGATAAGCAAGAGGCCAGTGAGCTGGTAAGCTACTTGACGCCAGTTTTTATAGACTCCACTGAGCAAGCAATGGACAGTTTAGAGACTTTAACTCTGCATAATGGCTGTTCTCAGAAGGTACCATAGAAAAAAATGAAATTCTAGTGCATTTTAGCAGAGAAAATAAGTAATAACTCAATGTCAAACAGGAGACTATTTACAAAATGACTAAATGAAAATGGATGGCTTAGACATAAAGAGACAGCCACTTTAATAGGTTGGTGGCTGTATTGTGTTTTTCCAGACTGAAGATCCTTTCTTGTCTAAATGAGCAGAGGATTCCAGTTTTACGAAATTAAGGTGTCCAAGATAAAAATGAAATTACAAAGTATTGAATTAGAAGTGATACTGACTGTCAGAGAAAGACTATGCCTAATCCAAGGCATTTATGTTGTATTTTCTACCTACAAACCAAAGAGCAGAGGGTTTGTCTCTGTTCCATTACCAGGGAAACTGAGGCACGAAGAAATCAAGAGACTTATCCAGGGAAATATTATTACAACAGACTTGAACTCAAATCTGCCATAGGAGGGACAGTTCTGGAAAGGGAGGAACAACATGTGAAAAAAAATTCAAAGCAAGTTAGCTGGAAAATTAAAGGTGTAACTACTTGTTTGGATCTTAAGTATGCAGTTGTTAGTTGGGTAGGCTAGAGAAAACTGCAAAGCAGCAGGTATTGTGGAACACTGATACATGTACATCTTTTTTTACTACAGTTGTGTTGAGCTGTAGGAACAGTAGTGACTGACAATCCCAATTCTTTTTGGAAAAAAGGAAGTAGCTAAGACTTTGTCAAAGACTCATTCCTCTGTAATACTAGACAGTTTGTAGCACCTATAACCATCTTTTTGCATCAGAGAGGACATGTGCCAATAAATACACCAAAAGGGATGTTTCTGTATGTATAATGTGAAAATACTGGCCATGAGAAATGAAATCTTTTCTCAAAGTTGAGCAAGAAAAGAGACATATTATTTTTTAATACTGTCATGGCAATAGCCATCTTCTGTACAGGTTCTTACATAATTTTAAGAAATATCTAATATTTTTCTGGGACTGTTTGCTGGCTCCAGCCAACATGTTATCCTTCCTCTGATGGAGCATAGTCATGAAAGCCTCAAGTTATTTATCTTCCTTGTCTACTTTAGAATCCTCATCTATCTATGCTAATTCCAACTCTATTGAATACAGACTTCTGTTAGCATAGTGGAGTCCTAGTTCTCGCTTACAAAAATTTTAAATGGTTGCACAAATTATAACTCTGGTGTTGTCTAAAAAACTCAGCAATTATGCAGAAGCTGATAGCATCATGTCGTGGTTTCAGCTCAGCCACCAGCCAGGCCCCAGCAGCTGCTCTCTCACTCCCTCATCAGCAGGACTGGGGAGAGAGTCGGAAGGGTAAAAAGGAGAAAAATCACAAGATAAAGCCACTTTAATAGGGACACCAAAAGCCATGCACGCAAACAAAGCAAAACAAGGAATGGATTCACTGCTTCCCATAGGCAGGCAGGCGTTCAGCCATCTCCAGGAGAGCAGGGCCACGTTATGTGTAATGGTGACTTGAAGACAAATTCCATCACTCCAGATGTAATCCCCTCCCTCCTTCTTCCCTCCATCTTTATGTACTGAGCAGGATGTCACATGGTCTGGAACATCCCTTTGGTCAGTTTGGGTCACCTGTCCCAGCTGTGCCTCCTCCCAACCTCCCAGGCACCCCCAGCTTCCTCACCAGTGCGGAAATACAAGAAGCAGAAAAGGCCTTGGCTCTGTGTAAGCCCTGCTCAGCAATAACAAAAACACCTCTGTGTTGTCAACCCTGCATTCAGCATAAGTACAAAACACAGCCCCATACCAGCCACTGTGAAGAAAGCTAGCTCCAGCCCAAACAAAACCAGCACACATCATTATATCAATTTTCTGACTGTAAAATCATGACTCTCCTAAGAAAATGAAGGGGCAAACCTGATAAGACTTTATCGTTTACATCTATATGGAAGCACAATTAGCCTAAATTTATCATTATACAGAGGTGCCTTCAGATATCTTCCTTGTCCTCTGCAGAGTCCAGATAAAGAAGCCTTAGAATTGGCTCCCTTTAATGACTGACTTGATTAGACTGAAGTGAAAATAAAGGATGGAGGAGGGGGAAAGAGGATGTTGTGTTGATTTCAGCAAAAGTGAAACCTTTATTATAGCGAGATATGGTGAAAGTTCTTTGAACTAGTGGTCTCACCAGCTGGAGTCTAATACTGGCAACACAATAGAATTTCTCTAGTCTTTCCTTGTACTTGGAGTTTCTCTTTAAATAGTCTATCAGAATGAGCCTTTCTCGTGCTTTAATCATTTTCACAGCATTCATATTAACTTTTCATCTTCATGCTTATCTTTAGTTCACCCCATTCTAGCCAGATATCAGCTCATATTTTATGTGGAGTAGTGCTCCCAGAAAAATGGCACAGCATGTAGGAGAACAGAGAGCGGCACAATGCAGACCCACAGAGAATGATGAGTCAAGTGACAGAAAAGCCTCTGCAATCCACAAGATGCCTTATCATCTCCAGCACAGTCAGCCAACACTATGGCTTTCTAGTCCATGTCTAATGGTCAACAACTGACTCGTGTCCTCTAGCTAAAGCTTTGGCCAACAGTGTGTGTATTGCTCAGGAGGAAAAGAAATACCATTTTAATAGATCCAAAAGAAAATAAAATAACCTTCTAGAGTACAGACTGCCTTTAATTTGCATGTAGCAATGAACTAAAAGACTGTTTTTATAACTTAGGTTACAGGATCATAAGAAAAAGTTTTAATTTTATTGCACATATTTAGTAATTAAGTCTGAAGGAAGGTTGTATGATAAGAAAAATAACAGGAGCTTTAAGAACAGCTTAATGTAACAACATCAAAGTCATAATGTTATCAGAAACCTTTTGAAGTGTGAAAACCATGTCAAAAAAAACCCCATTAGGATTAGATCTGAATCCTGACCTGTACTTTTTATTATTTATTAGACCAGGAATTATGAATCACTATAAAAGAAGTACAATCAGTTTCCGATCCTCTATTGGCAAAGTATGGCCTTTTCTGCTGTAGTTGTAGATACAGATCCTAGAATTAGAATATAAGAAAGCAAGAAATATTTTGACATTTAAATGTTATTTCCTAAATTTTGGATTGACAATATGGACAGCCAGACAGGTGTATTTTGAACCTGCAACTATTAGATTACAAAGCCTTGAAATAAATTCTATGTCAATAATAAATGAACCTTATGTTGCCGTTTCTCAAGAAAAGCACTTTTGAAAATTTTGAGGTTTCAAAAAGGGCAACATCATTTTCCCCTCTCTGGGTTTTGGTTGGTTAATTGGTTGGGTGGTTGGGATTTATGATGGTTTATCTTTTCTGTGAGAAAGCCAGTCACCACTAGCTTTTGTTAAATGATCCCCACCCCTTTTTCTGAACATTTTTGTTCCCTCTGTTAGTGTACAATACCAGGTTTACATGTTTATATTACCACTTGGCATTTGGCTGAGACATGTCCCAAACCCTGCCTTGCTGCTTGGCACCTCAAAATTGCTGCTGGAAGTCTCAGCATTAAAACATAGTATCAGTTTGAAGTTTGAAAGGAAGGGGCCCTCTCCAGGACCATAGGCCAAAATATTCTTCAAAGCTCAAATGTGAACAGTCCAAGGTCTGATCTTTTGAAGCCCAGAGTATGGTCATTGTTTTTTATCCTGTACCGTCCTCTCAAGAACAGTGAACATTGGGTCCCATGGTGGCTGCTAGTAGTCCAGTTGTCCTAGCTGCCAAATCTCCAAGACGGTCTTCATAATTTTTAAGTGTGAGGTACAGTAGAACATTTTCCCCTGTTCATTCCCCGATCACTTATGTCAGGGATTTATTTCAAACACGCTCCAGAAAACTCCTGGTACTAGCTGTGTCGCCACGCCTTAGAACACTGGAGTGGTTCAGGTCCTTCATGAGAACCAGGAACTGCAAACATGAAAGTCTCATCCACTTCTTGATCAGATGGTCTGCAGCAGACACCCATGACCACATAACTCATGTTGATCTCTGCACTAATCTTCATATACATGCTCTGAATTGGTTTATCATCCATCCTAAGTTGGATCTCCATGCATTCCTGCTGCTCTCTCACACAAAAAGCAACTCACAGTCCCAGCTTGGGTGTCCTAAAGCACCTGTGTCCATACAGGGCAGTTCCCCAGTTGTGCAAGCTATCCCACCACATCTGCATGAGCCCAGTGAGTTCACAGGCCTTCAGCTGCATGCAGATTTTTCTAACTCCTCCTGCATTTTTCCTATGCCGCATACATTAAAAAAGGCACTTCAGACCGGGACCCAACTGTGCAGGTTCCCTACAAAGATCATAAGCATTTTCCACATGAGGCAACCCCTTGGACATTTCCCTATTTATATACCTATGCCCAAAGGTATTTTACTTCAGTTCACTTCCAATGATTGCCAAGTCTTTTCCCATCACTGTGTCTCACCTTCCTCATCCTTTTCTTTTTTTTTTTTTTTTTTGTTAAAGAATCTCTGCCTTTTCCATCATTCTCAGTACAAAGACTTTTCTACAGGTTAGAGTAGGGGTATTTTCTCTTTTCAGCTTCACAGTCAGAGACATTTCATGCTTTTCCACTACAACTGAGGACCTGGACTCCTGAAACTACAGAGACCTTGAAAAGACCCACTCAATGTCTTCCTCATCCTCTCTGATGCTCTGTAGGTTGCTGATCTCCTCCCCAAGGTTCCTTTATTTGGTGGTGCAGCTCCTCAGCAGCTGCACACCTCCTGCAGGCCAGAGGACCTTGTGTCCCAGCCTTAGCAGGAGGCTTCACCCTCTCTAATCAGGATGCTGCAAGCATCCTTTGTCACAGGCAGCTGGCATAGTTCAGTAGAAGACTCTAGCTCCGTCCTTACCTTAGCCTTATCTCTGTCTTTATCTGGCTGCATCTGGAGCACCTCAGTTCCTCAGAGGAACCCCAAGAATATTCCAATCATCCTATATAAAGTGCCAGGATGCTCAAAAAATTTCAAGTGGACCTCAAAGAAGAAGAGTGTAGAAGCTGCAGTGCAAACTGCTGTATCTGTCTGAGCCATTTCATCTGTAGTCAAAAGTTATGATCACTGGGGTCAGTGAAAGCACCTCACAGCCAAGAAATATCCTCCTTAGATCTAGCTGATGAGCAGCGGTAGGATGCCTGAAACCATGTCTCTGTGCTCGCTCAGTCACTTCCCTCATGTGGAAAACCCTCTCTTTATAATATCTTGAAAAATGCATTTTCTGCATTCAAAGCAAAGTAAGCAATGCATTTACAATAGTAAGGACACAAGGGCAAAGAAGCTGACATGGAAAAGAGGGGTAAGGATACACCCTGGACTTAGACAATTAATTTGGTACAGGTTGAAAGATACCCGTCATATCAGTGTGAAAAACTAGCAGAGTTGTATCATCTCTGTGTTCTTTAAATACAATGCCGTCTGACATTCAGAAGTAGGATGTGTTACTATAGGGCTGTTTTGATTTTGGTATATGAAAAAAAGGAAGTTAATATACACCTGTATCCTTCTGTATAGATTTGTAACAATTACTTGGAACTAATAGACCCCTGTGTAATTTACCCTGATCAATCTTCAGCCCTGAATGACAAAAAGCAATTTATACATATACCAAAAAACCCCCAAACCTAAACCAGAAAGCGAACAAACAACAAACAAACAAAAAAATCATTAATGCTATTCCAATTCTATTGCTCTCTTCCTTCCTTGATACCCAAAACCTTAATTTCACACTTTGTGTAAATTACAAGGACTGGTGTTACACTCTTTAAACAGGAGGTTCAGTCCTGCAATAACACAAAGTAAAAGTTCCCTGCCTTTGTAATCCCAGCCAAATCAACTCAATGGGATTGATCATGTAGTAGTAAACACTGCTACACCTTGCTTACCTAGGTCCAGTTACAAGACCTAACCCTGAATGTTTTCATGGTCAGGATTATATTCTTTATTTCACCTGCTGCACTATTTTCCACACTACATCTTGGAATAAAAGGTTCGTGGCAAGGCTGTGGCACTGTCTTGTAAGTTGTCACTATGAATTCAGCAGGAATCATGGACTCCAAGCACAGAACAGTAGACAGGGTACCCATGTGGAGACAGCACATCCGGTTTTTGTCACCTTTTTATTAATTTCCAATACTTGGCAAGTTGAATTTATTTCTATTCATGTATTTGTGGGAATGCATACTTTTTGAAAAGGCTTCCAGTTTTATCATGACTTCATGAGCAAATGCAGTATGTAAGTATTTCATGGAGCTGTATCTTTTAAAGTCATTCTTCCTTGTTCTCACTTTCATAATAGCACTCCTGAACTGTCTGAGACCAGCCAGAGGTCTTGCACCTCCACCTCTCAAGTCATTAAACACTATCACACAAAATGGACAACAGACTTCCAAAGATTTTCTTTAGCTGCTGTGACTTCAGGGGCTTAGAAATACAGCAGTCAAAAACCTCAGAAAAAAGCAGACAGCAAATTTTGAGGTGCAAAAGCAAAGTGCATGGAGAAAGATTATGTGGCCAGTTGTAAAAACCTGGAATTTCTTATGACGTATTTCTGTAATTTGCACCCACTCTTTGAAATCCTAGTGGGAAATTGAATGTAATACATTGGAGTACAGCTCACTAGACACGAAGAAATCTGGAATTATATCCAACTGGGTTTGGATGTGATATATATCCAATGAATAGTCTGAAACTGTTGAAACATTCTAACTATGTAGTGTGGCCAAACACTACTCCTAAAAATCCGTATTAAGTCGTGTTCTGAATAAACAATAAACATGAACAACTATAGTCTGCACAAAAGCAATGCATCAGAAAAGGTATTGCTGCACTAAACATGAACTTAAATAAAGTTATCTTTCAAACACAATGGACTCCTACTGGCAAGAGCTTATTTCTCTACTGGGCAAGAACAAACGTGAAGATTTAGTTATTATTTTATGCTGATCCAGTATATAGAAACATATGCATTAATTTTATTTATTACAGGAATATTTATTTGTTTTTATAACTGAGATTAAAGAATATCATTACTATTTGTTTGATGAACAGCCCTCAGGTCTCCTGAAATGTGTTCAGAATGGCTTCATAGATTTGGGATTAATACGCAGAATTGATTATAATTTTTTTTTTTGTGTGAGAAGTGGGAAGTTTATTCCTGACAAAATTTTCCATATCTGTTGGAAGATTCTTGGACCTTTTCCATGTCTTCACTGGAATCCAGGTAGTTGTGGTCTTGACCTTTGATTTTCTGTAAACATGGACTCCTGCAAACCATCATACCTCTACATCAACCTCCCCCTGAAATCTGTCATTAATGATAACTAGCTCTTTTATGCACAAAATTTTAGTGAGGAAAAGAATTAAAGATGTTAAAACTTACGTAACACCACTAACAAAATATGCCATGGCAAGAAAATATACTCCCATGACTTTCTTTATTTGTATCTTAGGCAGACATTGGGAAAACAAACATGAGGTTAAAGACTCTTTATATTGAAAATAGCACATCTTCCCTTTTGCAGTCTGTATTTTTCTCTTTTTTCTTTTTTAATAATAATTTAATTTTTATATTATGATTGACATTTAGAATCAGAAGATTATAATCAGAAGATTATAAGATTTTCACTCCATGGGAAGAATTAAGTGATTGACTATCTCAACATTTTCGTTTCACAAATACAAAATGTAGATTTCACAGATAAAGCACTAAAAGCACTGTTGAATCTAAGTAGCAATTTTTTCCACATTTTCAAAAGAGGCAGGAACAGGGAGGTTCGTGTGGCATACAAGCGAGCACAAATAAGGAATATGTATTGTTGTCTCCTGAATAGATTTGTCACATTACTGTCTAGAGCTTTTGTCTAGTGACAGTGGAATATCAAAAAGATATTGAGTAATATACCAAAAATCTATTGTGCCATGAGATCTAATCTTTGCCTGCATGTAATTGCCTTATTAAAAGATTTGCAAGCTTACTCCTCCTGCAATTCTGAAGTAAGCCAAAAAACCATGTTGTTTAATAAAATGAAACTCTAATCCCAGTGATATGACAATAGTGTGTAACTTAAAATGGAAATTAAAACTACAGCCCTCTAGTACTGTAGCAATGATAAAGATGCTTCCAGTGCTGTCACTGAAGCCATGAATGACATTTTGCAGGAGCCTTCATCCCCCTCCACCCCACCTGCTCAGTCAGTCGCGCAGGCAGTGCCACAGAGTTGTGTGTGCAAACACGAGGATCCCGTTTATTCTGTAATAGGTTTTATATGGCACCTCATATTGTCTGCTGCTTTGTACCTGTCTGCAACAGCCCGCAGAGCATGGATAGGACAGGGTCCCCTACCTCCTCCAACTTTGCTGCTCCCTGGCTCCCTGCAATGTCACAGCCCAGCAGCAGGAGAGAAGTAATTGCACCTTTCTATTGCCAACACCCATGACAAATTGTTAACTTTCATAAATAGTATGACTGGATGAAACATTTCTCTCTGCGCTTCAACTCATTTCCTTTTATTTATTGTGATGGTTTACTTTTTGATTGTATGGAAGGGTAGCATGGGACTGCTGCCCTTAGCAACCAAAATGATTACTTTTTTATCTGCAGATAAGGAAGCAAGGCGTAATGCAAGCTTCCCTACACAGCACTGTGTTCATTCAACCCATGCTTGGCCTGGGTACACCATTCTTTTTAGCCCAGAGAATAAAAGCCAGTTTTGTTGTTCTCTGTCCTATGTTCCATTTCAGAAATATCAGTTACTTTACAGGTTTGGCTTCTGCACTTACTTTCAGCTTCAGAACTTAAAAGCACTCTTTTGGCAGCAGTCACGTATAAAAATTTTGGTATTATGGAATCTAGCCTCAGAATATTTTATGTCTTCATAATTATGTTTTCCCTTCAAGCTAATCAAGACAAACTAGACAAAGACTTGTGAATACTGCATCCCATGCTTTAACAGTATGGTGAACATCTACTTCCAGAATCACAAATGCGACTCAAGCACAGTGAAATCTGAAAATTAAGCATAAATATATGTGGTTATTCATTTAAACCTCTTGCGATCCCATAAAAACTAAAATGATGCAGGTATTTTTGTTCCAAAATTTTTCCCTGTATTTGTTATATAACAAGTGCAAATTGAGCCAAATATCTAATTCACTCAATGAGAATCAGATAAACACGAGAGATTAAATGTAGATGCAATGACATCTTATTGCATATAGATGGCATATGAAGATTGAAGTGCCTTAATAAATAGCTGATAATCTCACTTTAAATTGGACACCTACAATCTACTTTTAATTAGCATCATTAAGAGGAAGTTGAATAAAAAAATCTTAGAAGTTATTTACAAGACATGTAACCTCCACTTGAAAAGGTGCCTTTTTCTGCCAAAAACTGAATAAACTGTAATGAAAAGTTCATAAAGATATTTTTCTTAAGTTGTATTTTATGTGACTACGTGCCAGTTGTTGTGTACCAAGATACATAAAAGTTTACAAACAGGAGCCAGCAGCTGTGTAAGGTGCACAGAGAATGGGTCCTTTAAAGCAAAGTTTTCATGTTCATGGCAGTTTTCTTATGTCAAGCTATGGGTAGAAGGTAAAAAAATATTTCTGTGGAAAAGTTTGAATCTTTTTGCTCCAAAGCTGTCTGGACATCAATTTTCCATGTTCTTTCAAAATAACTGAAATTGACTGTTGTGAGAAAAGTGTGATTGCTTTGCCTCTCAGCCCAGGTCTTTGATATCCAAGAATAAGGAAATTCCTCATTAGTGATAATTTTCTATGTAACACTGGTATGAATTTTTAAAAATTCATTTGAATTTTTTATAAAAGAATAAACCAAAATTTGTCTCTTTCCACCCATGCTCATTTCCACCATGTGCTTCTCTGACAGAAGTACCAGGCTCTGCTTCAGGATCATCATGACTTAGGTGTTTTCCATCAGAAAGAAGAAAAAACTCTACTTACAAAACAATTTAGAAATGATGCAGTTTTGATATGCAATAATTTCATATTAGAGTGTTGTTATCTCTAAAACCTGGGCTCTGGTGTATATAATGAAGTGGAGAGTAAATGAAACCGGCAGAATCTGTCTTTCTGTCCCTACAAATCCATCACTCACAGTGATAAAAATCAGTTGCAATTATTTTCTTTTGTATCATTTACCAACATGCGGAAATAAAAATGTTTGCTGCAATCATAACAAATTAACAAAATTCTTTTGAAAATCACAGAGGTCTAACACTGCAACAAATGTCCTGGGAAACTGGCAGAACTACAGAGTCTTGAAAAATGGGAAGTTCCCAGGTGCTTAGACTGATTGTTTTTCAGGGTGTGTCCCCAAGACAGGAAAAGAAATGTAGAATTTCAAATGTTTGGATTTTTTTTCAACTGGAATGCAGTCTTCTTTCTCCTTTTTATTTTTTTTTTTAATAATAAACAAACATTCATCACTCTGTTCCACTGACACAAGAGACAGTTGATGACACAAGAGACACAGCCAAAAATCAAAGTCCTAGAGCTGCCAGTGGAACAGTACCACTGTTAGTGAACAGTAAAATTGCCAAGAACTTTGTCTGAGAAAAGTAATCACAACATACAAGCAGCCTGGGAAAAAAACCCACAGATTTTGCTCTTCAGTGTGATAAGGCAGTAAAGCCAAAAAAACCCCAAAACTCAAAAGTGCAAACGTCCTGAATTCGTATCATGATTCTGCTCTGCTCTGACATGACTAAGGACAAGTCAATATTCATGGTACTGTCATGGTAATTTTCAAAAATTTTGTCAAAGCATTTCCCAAAACTTAAGGTGAGAATTTTAGCTCAGCTTCCTAGTAAGACCAGGAAAACTTAATACCAGGAAGAAAATGATTCAATGAAATTGTTGAAAATTTCTAACTCTGTAATGTGGCCAAAAACTACTCTTAAAAATCTGAATTAAGTCATTTTCTGAATAAACAATAAACATGAACCACCATATTCTGCACAAAAGCTGTGAAACTACAAATGTATTGCTGCACTGAACTTTTTTTATTGTGTTATTTCATTTCATTTCATTTCATTTCATTTCATTTCATTTCATTTCATCATATTTATTTAGCAGCTATCTCTCCAACAACTATAATTATCACCCAAGCAGATGTGATATGCTTGGGGACAAATAATTGACATTTAAATATTTCATCCTCTCACCACAAACTTGCTGACTTTGATTACCATTAAAAATAGTCATAACAAAGCATTGGCCTTTACCTCGTATTTAACATTTTAGAGAGCATTTCCCTCATTTATAAAATTATGTTGCTAAATATTCCTTACGTATTTTTGAAACACATATTTGTATCTTTCCTACAGCAAGTCCACACAGATTTTTTTTTTCTGTATGGCAAACTACATTGAAACAAGATTGAAATCCTTTTGTTTACATTTATTTAATCCAACCTGCAGAAATATGAAGCTGTAGAAAAACAAATGAAAAGACTACTTTAACAACCTATGTGACCAGGAGAGCAAAGTTCTAAGGTTAGCTAAGCCAAAATCCTAAACAGCAACTACCATAGAAATGGAGTTCTTTTTGAAATGGTAAATAATCACTTTTATGCTGAAAAGTGATTTCTGAGGGCTTGAGGGTTTGACCCTCAGCTGGTGTAAACCCTTTTTCCCAGTGCAGGGGAAAGCCACGTTCTGATGTAGAGAGTGAACACAGGGAAGGGCTGGAGGTAAGAAGAGCTAAAAGTGATGGGAGTACAGCAGTTTTTATCATTCAAGGCAGCCACTGGTAACTGGGAACCTTTGAGAAAGCTTTTAGATTTCCATTTGTTGGTGGTTTTTGAAGAAGAACTTAGGAGTGAGTGCCCCCGGTGTTTCCTGGTCACAGAGCTGTGATTTCTACAGTCTCAACCTATTGCTGGGAGCAGGTGGGTGTCCATGTACAAAGTATTAAAATACGAAAAAAGACATGGTTCTTCTTTTTTTTCCTCTGTGTGGGAAAGCATGCACAATGGCAGTAGCCTGAAGTACTGTGCTTCAATAAAACTATTTTTAAAAAGCAAATATGTTTATTTGCTTCTTGTATCAAAAAATTTAGAACAGTGGATCATATTGCGGTACCTGGGCAAAGCAATGGCGGCTCACTTCCATGAATTTTATATCCCTCACCTTGCTATCCCCTGTCAGTTCCAAACTTTATTATTTCCCCCATATACTTTCCGTGTGACTGCAGCTTACAGTTTGATGCACTATATTTTGACTTTAAAAGGATTGCAAACTTTTCAGAGCAGGCAGAATGTGTTCCTCTGTGCTTAATGTATCCAGCTGACCGGCGCTCCAGCTTCAGTTACAAGTGTGAACGCAACATAAGAGGTAGAGCAGATCACATGTTCAGGATGGGTACACACTGCAGACCTGTGCCCCTCTTTATTGCATCATATTACTTTAGCAATTTCAGATTATGTTCACTATTACCTCAGTGGCTGGAGAAAATTTGATTACTGAAGATTCAGCTTTGAAATCTCTCTTTTAATAACTTTATCTAACAGCACACTAGACATCAGCTTGTGTGTAGTACAGAGCATCACAAGTGTTTCAAAGTATTAACTGTCTCTGTCAACACAGAGAGTTTTCTTTTACCAATTTAGAATTAATCTAACAGCACCAGGGAAGGGGCCTGAAACGAGCTACTACAAGCTTAGCTACAGAGGAGGTGGGTGTTAAAATTTCTGGTTTGGGAGGGACACAAAAACATAGCAATTCTGAAAACTTCTGAGATACAAATTTTAAGGGTAAAGCATTTATATCAGTGTTAAGAATAAAAGGATGATCTGAAAAGTCATGTAAAATCAAATTTTTATATGCAGCCACTGCCTAAATGGGTTTAGAGTCTGGCTTTCAAAGGCCATACAGACCTACAGAGTCTGCAGGTATTCAGTGCTTTGGAAAAATGAAGACCTAGGAGCTTCAAGTCAGAAATAACCGTAAAAGAGAGGACAAACACTAAATGACAGAACAAAAATGTGGGCATGCTAAGTATTGCATGGTTTCAAAGCAAACAAAATACTGTGTCTCTCTGGTACACTGTAATGCTTGATTTCTGAAAAAGGGAATCTTTATGACCCTCTGAGAAAGAAGTAGGACTAATAAATAATGTTGTCGAGATTTCCATACAGCTAGATTGTGGCCTTTCATAATAGAATGATAACTAGAGGATATTTCCGATAGTCAGCAAAGGTTTTTTGGCATCTATTTGGCTGTGTTAAGGGACATTGCAGGTTTGTTTTATTATTCACACTTAGATCGTTGAGCTTTTCTTCTAGGGCATAATTTCTGACTTGTTATATGTGTTTGAAACAAGGATATATTTCCGGATGTATTTTATTAGTATAATATATGGTGAGGATAGAGTTTTAATTTTAATCCTTTAATTTTAATCCTTTAGTTTTAATCCTTGTTTTTTCCTAGGCCAATGATTTTGATGTTAAATATAATTGAAAACTATAATCTATTGGTATACTTAATGCTGTAAACATTTATGAAGCTGTAACTAAGACAAGAGTGACACAATCTTCTGTAGAAAATAGTATAAAAAGTCTTCTGTCTCTAATGGGTACACTTCTAAAATATAAGCACAGAGATCTGAATTGACAGAGAGGTTGCTCGCCAACTCTAAATATGGCACAAAGTAAGTTCAGACACATTTAAATAAATATGCTTTTTAGTGTCTGTTTTGAGTTACCACCACCAGTTTGGATGTCAGCAACAATGCATGAGCCAAAATATAAACAGTGGGTAGAAGAAAATTGGTGCAAACAGATTGGCATCTACCAACTTGCAGATGCTGTGGTTTGCTAACTATCTGGCTATTTTGGTAGAACATGGCATGTATCCAATGCAAACCTCTTTTTTTAAAACAAAGAAACAAACAAAATGCAGAGAATAATAAGAGACCAAGAAATAGTAGGTCCATATGTCTGCTGCTGTTCAGAACTCTGTTTCTTCTATAGAGACATCAAGACACTTACCTTCCAGAGATATTAAAAACTCTTCACTTTTTATGTGCACCTTCAGCTGTTGTGCAAAAGACCAGAAGGTTTAAAGGTACTACTGGATCACTAAGGATCACTATAGTTAATATTAAAACAATATTAAGAGTGGAGAAACAGGAATTTCTGAAGGCAAGATGCTTCTTGATTATTTGTAAACATTGCTACAGCCCTTAATTAAGCCATTTTGAGTTTTTTAGATCTGTCCATTACAGGAGGTGCTCTGAATGTCTTCAGTAGATTAAGCTATTTCATTTAAGAGCAGTCATAAATCTACTAAAGTACACAATCAAGGCAGTAAATAAAGAGGGTATCCACACTGCTCTTTAGCCCTTATGTCCTTAACCTCACAACCTCTGGTGAATTATGACCAAACCCTCACAGAAGAATTTTCCTAGGAATTACTATCCTCAACGAAGCCAGAAAAAACAGCAGCTGATTCATTCCTATCATTGTGTGCACCACTCATTCTGGAGCATTGCATGACAGAAGATAAAGTAAACCGCAGAACTGAAATGACATCTCTGCATTCACAAGGTTGGGAAATTCTCAGGGATAAACCTAAATTTACTTTGGGCCCTCTGTAGAAGGCTGAGTTAAATTTCATTGCCGTGGGGGAAAAATACCACTATAGAAAATGAAACACAATTGCCCACAGCGTACTTGCTCAAATCTTAAAAAGAAAACCATAATTTCTTCAACTGACTAATATTATTTAATCTTCAGAATACATAAAGTGATATAAGTGATTTAAATGGGATCGATTCAGGGTTTTTTTATTCTAGCACAACTTTATTGAAAAGTAGATGGACTAGGATTATTGTACTGCTTCAACCTCTGTTTCAGTGAAGGAGAAAGCATAAAATACATCAGCTGAAGCAATGGAGTGCTAAAGACAACAAAAGAGAAATAAATATTTCATGCTGCATCAGAAAACAAACAAACAAACAAAATGTTTACTTTTTTCTCTTGATCAAGATGCTCTGACATTTGATCATCACTTATAAAACCCCTGCATATATTCCAAAGAAATCATAAATCAGCAGGAAACTGCGTAGGATGCTGGAAGCCATCTTAAACGTAATTATCAAGAAAGATAATCTCGAAACTACACTCAAAACCATCCCCTCAAACTGAACTCTGTGAGGACGGGTGTTCTCTGCTGCATCCTTTAAGCATGCAGAAGAACTGGGGCTCTGCTGAGGAACAGAGAAGAAAAATTTGAGGAAGGGACCCATTGCAAAACTTGTCCTATGCCTGAGTATTCCACACTGAACAGAAACAGCAGTTCTGTAATGTGCTCCTTACTCATACAGAACTCATGCATTTGGTCTTTTTCTGTTTCATAAAACTTCTTAGCTGAACTGGAGAACTAAGAGAATTATGAAGAACAATTCTAAAATTCAACCATTGCATCCTTCCACTCTTTTTTGATGTTAAATCCTGAAATAATTGTCATATTCTTAGTGCCTGTTTATTTTAAATGTGTGGAAAATTTAAGAATTTTTTAATTATTATTTTCTGCATTCCAAACACATAATGAAAGAATACCTCAAGGAGCAGAGCATACATTGAGGTGAGGTAGAAGATCATGAAAACACACTGGTAGTACCTCTGATAGTTAGTGTATGTTAAAGCAATTAAGAAGTTTCTAACACAGAGGGATAACACTTAGTGTGTATCCGTATGAAACATTTTGGGGGAGTGGGGATCTTCTTTCCTGTTCTCACTTTTTGTTTTAGCGCAGACCATCTCTTTATATCACTTCTCCTTCCAAAATGCACTTTTACAACCCGTTATTTTCTAACTGAATCTGACTGAAGACATATTCAAAGATTCAGACTCTCAGGAACTGAACGCCAAGTTTCTGCAGCAACAGATACAATGTAGGGATGATGTCACTAGCTAAACCCTACCATGAACATTTTAAATTCCCCTTGGCAAACATTGTAGAAGGAGGTATTGAGAACACTCAACAGAAACTGAAGAAACTTACCTGTACATACTTCTCAACAAGGTGAAGTGCATTGATGTCTCCTGCATAGAAGACAGAAAAACCATGGCCAGAAGCGGAGGTAATAAAATTATTCTGGTATTATTTGCATATGATTTATATAAAAACCTAATTCTAACTTTAAGTAGTGATTGCAGCAAAGCTAATGGGCACCTTAAAATTATCTTAAAAGGAAAAAAAGAAGGAACAAAGAAGTGATACCTTCTTAGTCCTGAAAAATAACTTTCACTGCATTTTGAGTCCACCTTTATTTAATATCAAGCTTTTGCCTACAGTTTTATAATCATTTTATTCAGCTCTTGCCAAATACTTGCTTGGATCATGTCCTTCAAGAAACAAAGTTCTTAGTCTTCTCCTTTGCACACACATGCTTATAGTCCTTACACATGTGAAGGCTCACAACATAGCTATAGCGATCTGAAAGCTTCTAGCAACAACTTAATTTGAATTTAATTGAACTTAGAGAGTGGAATCTCTTGTATTTCCCTAAATGGAGGTGAGTTGCAATGGTTAATTATTAAATCTCCTTTGTGTCTCAGAGAAACAGCTATTACTATTATGTAATACCAGAATGTTTACATATTTGAAAAATCTTGTATATACCATGTAACATTATTCTTACTAAGAACCATAAACATTCATAACCTACACAACATTTTTCCAATGAAGAAACTAATCAAAGAAAATTTATTAGGAAGAAACAGTTGCAAATTGATTGTATAATTATGGTGGGTTGACCCTAGCTGGATACCAAGTGCTCACCAAAACTGCTCTATCATTCCCCTCCTCACCTGGACAGGGGAGAGCAAATACAGTGAAGAGCTCATGGATGAAGGTAAAGACAGGAAGATAACTCAGCAATTACTGTCATGCAAAAAAGCAGACACGACCCGGGGAAACTAGTTTAATTTATTGCCAATCAAGTCAGAATAAAGTAATGAAAAATAAAATCCAATCTAAAAAAACAGCTTCCCCCCCCCACTCCTTTCTTGACAGACTCAGCTTCACTACAGATTTCTCATCCTCCTTGCTCTCCAGTGGGACAAGGGGGATGAAGAACAGGAGCTGCAGTCAGTTTATCACATGTTGTCTCTGCTACTATTTTTTCCTTGGGGGAGGACTCCTTACACCCTCCTCCTGCTCCACTGTGGGGACCTTCCCACAGGAGACAATTGTTCACTAACTCCCCCAGTCTGGGTGCTTTCCATGGCCTGCAGTTCTCCACAAACTGCTCCAGCACGGGTCCCTCTCATGGGGTGCATTCCTCAGGAGCAGGCTACTCCAGTGTGGGTCTCCTGGGGGGTCACACATCCTGCCAGCAAACCTGCTCCAGTGTGGGCTCCTCTGTCCATGGCTCTAAAGGTTCTGCAGGATCCTGCTCCAGTGTGGGAGTGTAGGCTTCCACACGGTCATGGCCTCCTTCAGGCATCCACCTGCTCCAGCATGGGGTTCTCCACGGAGAGAAGGAGATATCTACTACACTGTGGACCTCCATGGGCTGCAGGCAGGTTTTAAAGAGCACAGTTGCCTCTCTCAAACACTGCTAAGGCCACAGAAGGACTCTGGCCAGCGATAAGCACAGAAGGAAGTGACAGGATGGTGCTAACTCCAGGGCTGGCGGACGTGAGACCTGGTTAACAGATCTTGGGTAATGATTCCAGACAATGACTCCCACTGCGGTAAACTGTGTAAAGAAGAAACTGCTCATAGGCATGTCACTGATCAAGCAAAGATCACTCCAAGTTATGGGACAGACAATATCTGGGTCCAGATGTTATCTCAGACCTAGGGGGAGGTTGACAAAGAGTGGGGAGGTTCACAAAGCTGGAGGAAAAGAGTGTATCACTGATAATGGACAAAAAGAATACAGAATGTACGGACCACAGAGAAAGCCAACACAGTAACTGTGCTCAAATCAGCTCCTGCTGGGTAATTCTGGCAGGGGAGATTGTGACCCACTGACCCAAGAAACTGACCGACTCAGAAGAAGAGAAAGACTGAGCATAGGACTAATCAACACTAGTAGCACCAGAATCATTTAACTAATAGAATAAGAGAACCGTGTAGCCAATGAGCATTGATTCCTTTTATTGCTAAGATGTGTAAATAGCAAAAAGTTTTGAATGGCCTGGGGACCCCCACCATGGAGAAGCCAAGGGTGAAGGACCACTGTGACACCTCTGGATCCACAGGTGGGGAATATTTTCTGCTTGATCTCTCCCCCCCTCCCTCCTTTTTCTCTCTCCCACTTTCCCCACCTTCCTCTTCCTTCTCTCTCCCTCCCTCTCTCCCTCCTCCTCTCT
>VYXC01010329.1:784716-796725 GCA_013397175.1 Platysteira castanea | reverse complement strand
CTGCCCTTCGCGAAGCCGTGCTGCCGGACGGGAGCCCGAAAGCTGCACCCGTGCACGCTGAGACGGGGGTTTGCACCTCCCTCCTGGGGAGCGCTCACAAAAGAAGCCGGGAAGTGCAGTGTGAGGGCTGATTTTTTATTTATTCCCTCATTCATTCATTTATTTATTTAACTAATCTATCAAACTGATCTTATTTTCTTAAGGGATGGATGCTTAGAGCTGCTTGAGCCATCTAAAGAAATAGTAAGTTTCCTCGCTTCATGATTACCGTAGGTAACTTTGCTCATTGCAACATTTAGTGGTAGGTGAGAATTTATGTTGCCTGCTAAACAGTAATAGTTAACTTGCACCGACCTCATTCTGTGGATATCAGAATAATAGAATATGGGAAGTAGCAGTAAGTATTACTTAACTTCACCATTACTTAAAGCAATACAGATAATTTTCAGCAGTTGTGAATCTAGTCACTATTATGATGGCACTTTTAGGCAATTGACTGTTGTTGAAAGGACCTGAATTTACCTGTAGCCTAAAGTGAGCTACTCTAAAGTGAGTCTAACAGAAGAAAAGAAAGAGGGAAAAAATGAAGTCTGCTCTGGCTGAGAAGACTTCAAACTATAAAATTCCTAGCTGTAGCTAGAGTCAGGGTTGTTTTATCCTATGATCATTTTATATTTGTTAAACAAGGTTTTGCTTCTTTTTATTTTTTGATGTTGTCTATCCAAAGGGAGTAATGTTTAGATTCATATTTTCCACAGATACAGCTAGGTGAACATTCATGTATTGCAGGATTAGTTTGCAGTGGCTTCTGTTCAAAAATACTTTTCTTCCTCTGAAAAAGTCAGTAATCTGTGAAATATATGAGTATACTCGGTTTAATATTCATTAGGAACAGTAACTTCTGCACAGTTTTATCGTGCACTGACTGCAGTTAGCTGAACCCTTCTAAGAGACAGCAGGTGGTAAACTGTACATGTATTTCTGTAGCCAGAAACCTGTATTTCTTTTCTTCCCATCACAAAGGCTGTTTCTCCAAGGAAACTAGATTCCCCCCACATGTACTAATACTTTCCTTTTATAGCAACGACACAGAATTTAAGTGCTATAAGTATTTATAATTTTTCTGTGTTCACTAATGGCTCACCTTTTATTTTCATCATTTTAAGCGCTAAGCAGTAGAAAAGTGGTGAGTGTGGAGAGGAAAAGGTGTTGAATTTGTCAGGAAACTGAACTAACTAGAAGGGAACTCACTTTTCTTGCATATATTCTCCACAAATGTCATTAAGTTCATGGGTAGGGTAGATTTACCTGTGCCCATGGCTAGTCTGTTTGCCTATCACCTCTCACAGATGCGCTCAGACACGGCGGCAGCAACCACCGTTTGGGGCCCTCTGCCCAGAGCCCACCCATTCTACTGCAGTGTAGAGGCATAAGCAGAGCCTTCATTTACCCTCACCTGCATCTGGTTATGGAGTATTACAAGTTATGTATTAGTGACCCTGGATGTTACAAAAAAAAAAAAAAAAAAAGGCCCCCAAACCACAAAACAAAGAAAAAAAAAAAAAAAAAAAGTCATAACAAGCAATCCAAGCAATCCAAGAAAGCCATAGATCAAATTTAACCAAAACCGCTGATAAAACACTGGCAACCAAGAAAACTGGAAGGCTTGTAGATGCAGTATTTGGCAGATTTATCTTGCTTGACAGTGGCTAAGAATTTGTTTGTCCGAGTAGAGGATTGTAGAGGAAAAGCTTTACATTCCTTGATTAGAAATATCTAGGGAAAAAGTCTGTAAAAGTTTGCTTGTGCAAACACATTGTGTATGCTACCTTCCTGAAGAATATGTGGGTGGGTGTTCTGATGAAAGTGTTACTGAAAATTAGAGCAGTGACTGTGAGCAAAATGTACACTGAGACTTTCTGTGTGAAATGACAAGGGGCAGGATGGGAAGCCAGTGTACACACCTTAGAGCAGACAAGTAGGAAATGAGTTTAAATTCTTCTGATATCACACCTCCTAACTTCAAAGTCCAACCTTGGTGTGAAAAATGAGAGTTAAAATTGAAGGGCAACAGCAAAAGTACCAGAACTACATCAAAGAGGAAAGATTTTCTTGAAAATTTATGGTAAAGGTGATTTTCTGGAGCTTCCTGGTCACCCTTTTTTGCTTCCTCATGACTTTCTAAATAATTCTTTGGGATTATTTCCTTCCCAAACCACCTAAAATCGATGAAAGTCCCTATCATTTCCTAGATGCCAAGTACCAAAAGTGCGCAAAAGACATTGGTACTTATTCTGCTAGAAGAAATAATTACAGCAATAGTTTCATATTTGAAACACTGAACAAAACAAGCTAGCAAGAACCTCCTGGCTTAGTACCTTAATATAATTAAAAAATAAAATTAGTATCAGTTCGAATTCTTTCCTTTCTGCCAGTCTTCATCTGTACTACTTTGGAAGTTTCTGTTTTGGAGATTATATATAATAAAATCATGAGTTCAGATAGAACTACTTGCTAGTTCAATCACTAATTTTCAGCAATGATTCTCCTCCTCAGAAGAGAGTTTGAAATTTTGGGAATCAAAGTTCTGAATGGCATTGCTTTGCCTATTTTTACAGAAGAGATTGGAAGTAATGGAAAAATAAGATTGCAGTTATTGCGGGGTTTCCATCTTCAGATAGTGCAGACATATATTAATCACAGGTGTGAAAATAATTTAAAATTTATCTAGCTTCAGTCATGAAGTCACTGCAGCACCTTACACATTTTAAGCTTAGTTAATTGCGTGGTTAAGTCTACCACCTTCTAAGATTTCACATGCAGGAAAATATAAAAAATTTTTAAAAAGAAATCATATTCCTTTGTTTAGGAGGCATCATCTGGGTCTTTCTCGACAAATATTACTAAAGCAAGTTATTTTCCCAACCTAAATGTTTGGTGATTCATATAAGGAAGGCTGTTGACCCAAACCCTGAAAATAATTCTGCACGCCTACAAAGAAAAAAAAACAAAAACCACCCCAACTTTACTCATGCCCTTAGAGAAATGCATATACCTTTGATTCTAGGTAGGTATCAGGAATGTGCTTCCATTCTATATTTATAAGAGAGTATTGGTGTATACACTTGCAAAGATACATGCCTCATATTTATTGCAGAGAACTAAACATTTTTAGTTTTGCTTAGTCCTGGAAATTAAAACCTTTAAGCATCATGGAAGTGGAAAACACATTGTAATATATACTTAGGAAACTCTGCTTTAAGTCAGCAAGTCTTTTAAAGCCTTAATGCTTGAAACTTTTGCTTTTTTATGTATTCGTGACAATATGATCAGTACTTCAAATTTCAAGCATTCAGAAACCTCTGGCAATAGAAGAAAGTATACTGTGAAGGAAAATCTGTATTGAAATGAAACTATATAGGCAGTGGAAAATGGAGTTCATGAGAGCTGTGTTTTTCTTGGAAGTTCACTTCACGTTTTTAGTTACTTGCCCTGGGTGTTGTTTGGTGCCACGGTGACAAAAATGTTAGTGTGGTCTACCTCAGCAGAAATAGAGCTGTATGGATTAGAAATTGCTGGTATAACCATTAGGGTTAATGTAACTAGGGTGTTACTTTACTGAGTAGTTAGCAAGTAGTTTTTATGGCTAGAAAAGTTGTTTCTGTGAAATGCAGAAGGCATTGGCCAGTCTGTTGGGAGTGTTGTGATGCTGTGCTTGTCTTGGGGTTATGTAGAGAAGACTCCCTTCCCCTGTTCACCTGATGCTTATGTTTAGTCTGCGAGTTAAGACTGACTTCTCTTCTAGAAATGAAATCCTCACACTGAGCTGTATCTATGGCCACAGAAGTGCAAAATTGGCACATTTCTGATAATTGGGGTTTTTTTAAGTATGAGATCTAAATACTTAATGTCATTAGCAGTTTCAAGAGGTATGGCCACATATGGCCTCAGCATAAGGACAAATCTACAGATATTACCATTTCAAACACTTTCTTTTCCCCCCAAGAACATGATTTAATGTGTATAAAGTGTTTGCTGCTTCAGTGGCTACTTTTTCTACAATGTGTTGTAGCTGCTGAGGTCAACATGGTCTAAAGTAAAGCTGGTTATTCCCTCTAGGCATGATTTCACACTTACTTGTTCCTGTAGCCCTACTGACCATTCAGACAATCTGCAGAAGTGATAATTTATAAACAGAGTGGCAGGAGTGGGAGACCCGGGGAATACAGGATGTTATTTTTAGCCAGTATTTACCAATGAATCAAGGTTTTGATTCTGAGCTTATGATGAAGATCTTAATGCTTGTTAAGTTCACTTTGTCTTTCTAGTTATGAAGTGCTCATTAAAGCAGGCTGGGATACTAAATCCAGATGATGCAAATTGTTTTAATATAAGTGTTGAAATAGAGCATTAAAATATTTTAATATCTTAATAAATATATTACAGATTTAAATTGCAAAAAAAATTACAAGGCCATTTTGGGAGGGGAGAGGGGGAGACAAGAACAAAATAAGTTTCGTGACTAGTTTCCCACCATCAGTTATGATTTCTTTAAAAGTGAGCGACCACTGGATTTCACATTAAACTGCATATGCTGTGATGAGTTTTTACATCCCATGGCACACTATGTTTTTCAAAACATGCGGCATATGAAACAGATGGCTTGGGAAGACTGTCAAAAAAACCTGCTGGGCCATTTCTGGTATTACCTTAAAGCAAAAGAGAGGATGAGTAAGTGTGCTGTAATTTTTGGCTTTAACACAGCATTCGGAAGCTCAGCTTCTGAAGGCGTGCTTACTCAATTGCAGTAACACATATAAAAACAGATACTTAATTGAGGACAATAGAACAATAAAATTATTTGAAATTGTGGGGATGAAAGGAAGAATGGAAAATTGCAGTGGGAAGGGGGAGAAGGGCAGATATTTTTTTCAAGATTCTTATTGCAGGACTGAGCAACGCAGAAAAGTAATTTTATTCAGGGCTTTCACAAGACACCTTTATATGTTTGTGTGCAATACAGTGGAAGCTAAGTCCTGCAACCTTTAATTTACTTTTTTTTTTTTAATTACGATTTCAGCGGTCTCCTTGCGAAAATAACAGTTGTGTCCTCCAAGGCCTGCTTGGTTATGGTTTTAAAATCTCTAAGCATGTAGAATCTTCTAACCAAGGGCAAACAATGTATTTTGTACTAGAGGCATGAATAGAGGCATGAAAATCAGATGCTATTGTATAAATCTGAGTCCGCAAGACAGTGTCTTTTTAGGAGCTATTTCATGTACTGGTAATATTATAAATAGTAAGCAATCCAAATTCCTCATGTTCTTGTCCACAACAAATTTTTAGAAGTAACTGGAGTTTTGGATTTTTTTTTTTTAATCTCATCCCTGCAGCTGCATATTGTCTTATTTAACCTTGATTGAGAAGAAATAGATCTAGTATTTCAAGTCAAAATTACTAAAAGTAATAAACATTCAGCAGTGTTAGAAAAGTAATTCCATCTTTCAGTTTACACTTTACTGAAATGAAGATTTGTTTCCAGAACCTAATATTACTAGGTAAAAGTTCAAAATGTGGACATTGCAGCATAAAGAAAATAGTTTTCTTTACTGATTGCTGAATTTCTGTTAAATATAAAAATGACCATCTGAAATGATCATTGAAAGTTTCACACATAGTGTAATTTTTTGCAACTTATTTTTCTCATTTGTCGTTAGTTAGTTTCTTTTAAGTATTATCATTGCTCAGTTGTCTGATAGTGCTGAAATGTTTAACTGGCTGTCTCAGCTATATGTTTATTTTTCATCTCTGGAAAGTCATAGTACATGACTTTGCAATACAGTTATATCAGAGCTTTGGGAGATTAATACCACTAAAATGATGTTACAATGCTTAAGTTTATCTATTACTTTGAAAATGCACCTTTAGCCTATTTTTACTTAGTCTCTTTCTTGGCAATGGGTTTTCATTTCCATGTTTTCGGAAAATCCTATAAATGTTGTTATGTTACTACTTCAAAAAGGGAAAGAAAGGAAGAAACATGTGAAATACTCTTGTATTCATTTTGCTTGTGATTTTGAATAGCTTTCAAATTAGAATGATTTTCCCAGATTTTTATAGGCTTGCCCAATCCAGCTGTATATTTTATATGCTAATTTAAGTTCTATTTTTGTTCCCCTTGGGATTTTGAGTGATTATAATTGTTGCTCTTCAAAAGCCAAACAGATGATGATTGCTGCTTCAGGAATATACCAAAAGAAACCGGCTTTCATTAAACCTGCTCATCCACTTCATAATTATCTCCATTTTTTCTCACTAAGAAACAGAAAAATGGCAACCACAGTTCATTGAAGCCAGTTCAGTTGTTTAAATATCACTTTACTGAGATAACAGGAGGCGTTAAAGCAGAGAGGCTTTTCAAACACTAAGATGTAGCCCGTACTGGAAAAGAGGTGCCAACTGGAAGACCAGACCCTTCATGTCAGCTTGCAGTACAATGGTAGAGGCCAGAGACAGCAGAAGTTGCTGTGATCTCTGCTGTGGCAGGCACAGTTTCTGGAGGACAAAACATAGACTGAGAAGCAATTTTGCAAGGTGTTTTCTGGTCTGTCTGCTCCGGGAGAAATGAGAAGTAAGAGTAAGCAGAAACATGGGAGAGGAAGAAAGGACATTGGAGCAGGCACTGACACAGACAGTAAAGAAGATAATAAATAGGCAAACGATACAAGCTTTGATCATAGGTTCCCTCTTCATATCCATCAGCCCTAGTGGCATTTGGAATGAGCTGGGCTAGACCAGAAGGTTTCTCTAGAGTTTGTTTCAGCAATAAATTTTAGTTAAGTTCCAGTCTAAGAACATTCATGGAGAAGTTTTGCAGTGAAGATTAATGCTGCAGAGAAATAAATCCCCATGAATTGCAACAAGATACTGCAACATCTGTCAGTTCATGAGCACTGGCATAAAGAGGGATAAAAAGACTCAGAGGTTTCTCAAGATCTAGAAATATGTAGACAGTTCTTTAGTTCACATAATTGGTTAAAAACCTCACACATTTATATTTTTGCAGGTATCTTCTGATCTTTTCCTTATCTTACAAATGTAAGTAATGATGCTGGATTTTTTTCTACGTGGTCTCTGAAGTTTGATTCCTGCAGTTTACAAGAAGAAGTCTGACCATATGTGTTGCCATTTGTCCTCTGCTGCTTTCTTTATGCAGGCAGTCAGAGGCAGTGTCTCTGTATAAAGCACAGTTTACCATTCAAGGGGGCCGATACAAAAACAGTTCCATCATCAGTTTCTTCTTCAAAGAGAGAGTGCAGGAGCTGTCTTAAAACATGGATCTTTCAGCAAAGAAAGCAAGAATCTTTCACAATTCTGGTCTCCCACAGGTCCCATTTATGCAGAGGAGATGACCAGGAAAAAGGTAGGAATTCACACAGGGATGAATTTGGATTTTTATTTCTTAAATTTAAATACATATGTAAGGGCAGAAGTTAAACTCGGCCAACCATCAGAAAGTCCTTTCTATCAATTATGGAAGCAACACTTCTGTGAACCCATGGCTTGCTAGTTTATCCAGAATGTTACTGAGTTTTGGCTGTAGCTGTGTAAGCTGAGAGAAAAATGGCATGGCCTACAGACTGGAGGGGGGGAAAAAAAGGCCTTTCAGATAGAACAAAACTGAAACATCCGCTGATTGCAGTTTTGTTGGTAAAGCATGGAGAGTCACACAGTCACTCCTGTAAACTCACAATGCCTTGTCAGCATCAGCAGCATAATCCACATGTCCTTGAGACCAAAAGGCAGAGGGTGCAATCGCAGAGCTCAAGCAGCAGACTGCCAGGAATGTGGCTTTCCCTTTCAGTTCCCAAACAGCTGCATTCAGCATGGCCAGCAGTTTTGGGGTGGTTTCATCTCCAGCTAGAGTGTCTTAAAACCAGATCAAGCTTCCCATGTAATACAGGAGCCACAACAGCAAGGTCTGCTCTGGAAGGATCACCATGCCCCTGTCACATGCAGACCTGGATTGGGTTTTATAAACCTATATATTTAAAGTGGGGCTGAGCAATAGCAGAGGTGCATTTCCTTTTGAAAACTGCTTTCAAATGACAACATTATTTACTTCCTCCAAAGGTTTGATACTGCATCTACATTTGTCTGCATTTCCGTCATTTAGGGGCAAGTTTTGTCTGAACTGAGCTGTGTTTTCCTCCCTTCCTCATGCTCTGTGGCAGGAAGATTCCAGAGGCTGCGTCAGCGTACTTCCTTGCGCAGCTGATCAGGAGAATGAAATGGGTTGCCAAAAGAGGAACAATGACACTGAAATCAGTCCTATCCATAAGGCAAATAAAGAATAGGTAACTGATCTTAAAAACAGCTAATGTAAGAGTTTATGAGAGCTATACTTCTCATTCATTATCAAGAAATGTTTTGTCATGTCACCACTGCCTAGAAACCAGAGCTCAGCCCAGAACACCATGGGTCAGGAAATCCTGAGCTGTGAATCCTGTCTCCACGTTTTAAGTTTTTTGCTTTGCTCTCCATCCTCTCTTGCTTAATATGAATTTATATTAAATCAAACTAAAAGTGTATTTAGGACTTAGTTTTCCCATTGCTGGTAATTCAAATTTGTATTTGCAAAATGTCATGCACTTAGTGAGGAAAGGAGCAGGAGGTTGTAGATTGTAGAGAATGTTGTATTAATTCTTTTTATAAATAGTTTATTAAACAAAACACTACATCTAGATTCTTAATTTATTCCATTTCCTAAGGTAGCTTAATTGCATATCTACTTCCTAAACTATTCAAGATGTCTTTCTGTGCTAGTGAATTTGCAGTGTAACAATGTGTGTTCTGCCATATCACTCTCGGATCAAACCCCAAGCCCTTTGCAGACAGTTCATTTTCACAATGGCAAATGGTACTTCAGAGTCTTCTTTGCAAACTGGCCACACTACATTCTTCTAGTAGCAAAGTGCTCTTAAACTCTGCAGCTGAAAAACTATTCAGGCATCTTCTTTTAATACTTGCTTATGTTTCCTTCTTGTTATATTATCATTTAGAGTAGGCATCTTGAGCCAAATTAACATGGAAGGTATTGAAAGTATATGCAAAATAAGCATTGAAAGAAAACTGTTCAAAAGCAGAATATTTCATAATTAATTCAAAAATACAATTTTGCTTGTTAGGAGTACCTCAGTGGGATGGAAAACAACCATAATTTGTATTTGGCTTTCTTTTTATTGGTTTTCAGGTTTTTGCTTTCTTAATGGTAGGTATTTGATCTACACTGTCTGCTTCTGTTGTGATTTCCGTGTTTAATTTAGAGCCAAAATTTACAGAATTACAAAACATTCTTACAGAGCCAGTAAACACTAGTAAATTAGCTGTGATGTTACAAGAAATTGTTGAAGATGATGCCTCAGTACTTAATGGCTATGAATATAAATTGGCTGAGTATGTTGAGAAGGAAGGTTTATTTTAAAAATATGGTATCTTTATTCCCAAGCCTTTTTTTGCAGAGTTCTATGAATTTGAAAAAAAAAAAAAAACAGAGAAAATGAAAGTCTACAATAAATAATAACAGTGAAACCAAAGGAAGAAAGGAGAAAAGGCTTAACTGAAAATTCTTGGCATAATAGAAGTTAAACAATATGAGACTAGAAAGAATTCTTCTTTCCTCTGTAACCTAAAGGCAGCATAGTAAGAATAAAAGAGATGTTCCACAGTATATAGTGTCAGAATAATTAATGAAAATATCTGTTGCTACTCAAACAATTTAAAAACATCTTTATTACATTTTACATTAAGTCAATTGGCATATGATTACTAAAGCACTTCCTAAAGCAACAATAATATTTATTTCTTATATGAAACTGCAAAATTAAGAAGGTAATACATTTGATGTACATTGCTATTCCATTTGTGAACAGCTCTTACATACAGTACAAAAATTAACTCGGGCAAAAGGATACGTGTATAAGATAAGATATACTTCTGTTGTTAAGCAATAAAAGTTCTTCGCAGTTAAATAGATGTGAATTGTTCTACACATTTGACTTCACATGCTATAAATATTCCCACTCATCTCAGTAAGATTACCATAACAAGGAGAACAAACTATGTGTTGAAGTTTCCACGGTGTTATGGCTCTACATCACTACTCCTAAGTCGTACCCAAATGGAAATGAAAAAAGCCATTTTCCACAACAGTAGCAAAACTTAAAAGGCAAGGAAGAACACATTCTGTCCGCTCATCTGGTCTATACAAACATTTTCTGGAGTTGTAACTTTGTTTTTAAAGAAAAATAAAAAAGCACAAAAATTCTGTAGTTAACTTTTCTTTCTGTCCAAAAGCATTTTGAGTAATCAAGACAATACTGGGCTATGCTGACTCAGCACTTTACAATCGGAGCTGGGAGAAGCAACAATTATATGAAGACTAAACCCAGCTCTGTCATTTTTAATAACCTTGTTTCTCCTTGTGTCAATCTTACCAAGAATGAGGAAAGACATAGCGTTGTGGACCGAAGAGAGATGTTAGAGGTGATGACTCCAAACAGCAGATCCTGATCAATTATTCTTAATGTGCTGTGGAGATGCAAGAAAAGCCTCCCTCTGGAAGCATTAAGTTCTAGGGGAAAATGGTTTTGGAGAGTGAAAAGGATCTGTTCTGAATTCATTAGGTGCTTCCCCACCTCCTGTCCCAAGCTTAACTGGGTTAATAGTTCTCTTTTTTTTAACTTGCTGTGTGTCTCCTTACATGTCCAGAGTCTCTGTTTCTTCCCTTCTTGTATACTAAAAAGGCAGTTTTTCCTAATTCAAATAACTACAGGCTAAAATACTTTCTCCACTCTCTTCTTTACTTATTTTTTAATACCTCAGTTTTCTTCCAGTAGAGATGAAATAGCATGACCTCACACTACTGTTTCTTGTTTTCTACCCACACCCTCCAGGCGCTGGGTGATGCAGCATTGCCACAACAGCACCAATTTATGGCAAACTAGGTGGTGACACTGTAGAACAGGCTCTACTGAGAAATTTTTTTTGATTGTGACTTTACTAGCCTTTTTATCCCATGTTCTGGAAGAGCGCAGTACTTCAGTAAACCATCTTCATCAAAGTATGCATTTAAATATTGAATTTCTTAAGATAGGTACACACTATATATCTTAACATGTACTGTATAGAAACTATGGAGATTCTACACAGGTACAATTGTAAATAGTTGATCCCTCTGTCTCAGTCTTCCATGGAAAATGCAATTATTCCAAGCAGAAAAGACCGCAGAATGAGTGACTGTCTAAACATCACATTACACAATATATTTTCATGGCCCACAATGCTCATTTGCATAGTTATTGCATAGTAGGCTTTTTGGACCTCAAATGCCCAGTCAAACTAGAAAATATACAGAAAAATATTAGTCTATTTGAGCATGCTAAAGAAATCTGGGGGATCTGAATACCTAAAACAAAGACTGGGAGAATAATAAGATCCTATTTGCAGGCAAATGAATACCACATATCTGACTGTTATGAAGTGAGAAGATGGCTGTAAATTTCACATAAAATTATTTCATTCTGGCTCTGAATGCTCACTGACAGTTACAGGGGTGCTTTGTAAGGATTAAGGAGGAACAATAGCAAAAAAAATATTAAATAATTGGAATGTAACTTGATATTTACCTTTTGTCTTAATGTAGCAGCTAGGAGCACTGATGATGTGGTAGGTAGAATATCTGTTATAAATCTTGTCAGTTTCAAGATTTGCCATGCAGGGGAAAAGAGGAAGAAGGCTGTGGATAGAAAGGCTAAGTAAGCCTTTTTACAGGATTTTTAATAACTGTGGCTTAATTGCATTTGTTGCTTACATCCTCTTTCATGCACATTGGAAATGTTGATCTCATATCTTTGGGAAAAGCAGTATGTTTCCAGAATCAAAAAGCAACATCCAGTCATCCTGTAATGCTAATTTTCCTTTTTCTCCCTGTCACCACATTAAAAAAAA
>VYXC01010329.1:744473-770771 GCA_013397175.1 Platysteira castanea | reverse complement strand
CGACCTCCCGCCCCCCCGCGCCCCGGGGGAGGCGGTGCGGAGGGTCCCGCCCTGCGAGTGGGCCCTGTCGGCTGGGGAGTTTCCCGCGCTGGAAAGGGGAGCCGGGGGTGGGGTGATGGGGGTGACAGCTCAAATGCTTTATTTAATTTCGGGGGTTACGTCGCGCTGAGGAGCCAAGTGTCGCACCGTCCGACTAGGGTCAGGCTGAGGGATCGTCACCCCGTCATCACTGCTGTTTGCACGGAGCATTACCGAGGTTCGGTGTATTGCCTGCTTTTTCAGATTGCCCTGCCCAGGAGAAAAAAATACCCATTCTTGCCTTGGGTGCTTGGAGAGTGAGTTCATTTTGCTTCAACTGCGTAGCGCTGATGGTGAGAACTTTTGGAGCAGCCAGGCAGCTCGGTAACGCCCGTTCACGTCCGTTTAAACACCGGTGTAACTTGTTAGAATTGGAAAACAGATGGTTATTAAAAAAAAAAAATGCAGAAACCACGCAAAGCGTACAAGAAAACTTGCCTTTATAAAATAGACTTTGATTGTAGTTTACTTAATTGAAGTCTCTAAGACTAAAAGGTGTTGCCATATTTTTGAAGTTTTGAAGACAGCCTTGTTTGATAAGGTTTAGTAGCTACATAGGACTTCAGTGTCTTGTGTTCTTAGAAGTGATATTAGATAAAGTGGTAACACCTGATGAATTGAGTATGTCAGGATGTGTGTATTTTCTTGAAAAGTAATAGGTTCTTGACTTTTTGTGCTGAAAAACTCCATACCATTTGATTTTGTCTTTGCTTTGATGGCCAATTTTAAATTAAACAGGGGGAGCCCAGAAGGCATTCCAGTATGTGGGGACATTTGGTTGAGGAAACACCATGGCATTAGTTAGAACATCAGTTTTTCTTTCTTAGTTCCATGAATTCTGAATTTACATTCAGTGGTTTTTTCATGTCTTTTCTCTGACCCTTTAGAAATGTTGTACTAGGGGTGATAGCTGTAGCAATGGACTTTGAACCTCATTTACAGCAATTATGCTTAAATAATTTTGTTTGCAAATATAAAATTGGTGATTCTATATACGCCATACGTTAGTTAATTGGAGAGAAACTTAGATATTTGAAGTTTTTGCCGTGATATATTACTGAGCATTTGTAACTACAGACACATACTAATGACCTTGAAACTGGTAAGAGATTTTATCAGATATATTAAAATATGACTAAGCAAATCTTAATGCCCCTTTCAAATGTCTTCTGGATGTACCCATACTGCTATTTCTGCTTCAGCAGTAGATGTCTTTATTTTATGTGGTTTTATTCTGGTGGAGTGGTTGATCTTTTCCATGTGCAGTGGAGATTTTTAATTGCTTTAGTCTTTGTAATAGCTATATCTTAAGTATGCTCATATTTGCATAAATCTCCTATTATTAGGGCAATCATGCTAGTATAATATTTGTGCAAGTAAATTTATTATGACTTTACCTTGTTAATGTGAACATTGATTTTTATTATTTTTCCTGGATTTCTTTAAAATGCTGGTTTTTAAATGGGAGGGAGAGATGTACTTACTGCCTTTTCAAAAATTGTGAACTAGCATGATTAAGCTAGGTGATCTAGGTTAAAAAAAAAAAAGGCAAGACAAAAAAGCTTGCAGAGTATGTCCCAGGTTTCTCGATGACAATATTTAAACTACAGTGAAGGCCCAGGCTGAAATCTATTAAAGTCCTTGTAATACTAAGCTAGAATTTTTGAGAGACAAAGCTAAGCTTCCTTTATTTGGAGACTAGATAGGAAATAGATGACATCTGATCCAGTGTTCTAAAAGCCCAAGGAATGGTTCAGTTTTCCTTTGCTTCTTAAAATAAGTCAATGCCCCTGCAGACATAGACTTTGCAGTTAAAAATAGTACAAGGATGCAAGCACAAGCTCCTTTCTAGTAACAGTGATGCAGAAATGCTGCTTTTATAGAAAAAACTTTGTCTTACACCATGATGGCTTTTGATTATATGTGTGGCCAGTGATGTTCTTCATAGCAATAAAGCTGATTGTGAGCTAATGGATAAACTCAATTTTTGATGAATATACATTTCAATATTGCTCTAATGCCACCTTCACTTTGGCTGAAATGCTTTCCTAATAGATGCTAGTATCTGCAGAGGGCAGTGAGTGTTCCCAGCTGTTGCTAACATTTGAAAAGTGTGAGAGAATGTTGCCTTAGCGCACAGAGATTTCTTTTTCTGACAGCCCCCAAATCAATTGAAAAATTGCAACACTATGCAGCAGGATTAGCTAATGGTGTTTTGGCTTTTGGCGTCTGTAGTTCCATTTCTGAAGGAGGCTGCTACATGTTTTTTTGATCTTGCCTGTGTAAAATCTGCCTAATTTGACGTACTCAGAAGGATTAGTTCTGGAGAAGCTGGCATAAGACAATTTGTTAGTTTTAGCTACCGCAGCTGGTGGGCCAGATCAAGATGTTTTTTGCCTAATCCATGTTGAAATTCTGAAAGTCATCCTGAGTCTCTGGTGGCTAAATAATGCAAGTAGGCTTCTTGACTGATTCCCACTAAAGCTCAGAGAAGCTGCCGATACTGAGCAAGCTGCTTTTGCTCAGTAAGAACTACTGTTTATTTCTAGGGTCTCCTTGCATCTGATACGTATGGAACAACTAAATGCAATGCTAAATTTGACAAAATCTGTCGTAAGAGACCTAAGTGCTAGTTGTTGGTCTTCACTGTATTTGGAAGAGCACGTATTTCACAGACTTTGTGGTGTACAGCTCTGCACTACGTACATCTTGGAAATATGACCTCAGTGAAACATTTGGCTTTAGTAGTGTTTTTATATGGAGTGCAGGTTTTCAGCTTTAAAACCAGACAAAAAAGAAACAGCTCACAGCAGAAATCTTAAGTATGCTTTCTCAGAAACTTATTTAAAAATTCCAGTGCCATGTTAAGTTTTTGAAGTAGCTCACAGTGTAAATCTGACTTGGCTGGCAAAATATGTGGAGTTATAAGAGCAGTAATTACATAATGTGGAAAACTGCAGTAGGAAGGTCTTACTTTCATACATGTGAAAATTGTGAATTGGGAACAAGCTGAAGTTTTCCATGTGGGGATTAAACTAGTGTCACACTGTTTTCTGTTCTGTCCGAGCCACTATTCCTCATGGTACTCCTGTACTTAAGCAACAGAGGTTTTAATTTGTTTTAGAAGTCATAATAAGCCCAGATGTAACAAGGGTTTGAAAAAAGCTGGGGTTTCTTGATGAAAGTTGGGATGAGAGGTGTTTAAATGTGCTGGCAGTGAATGATCCAGCTGAGGATCAGAATGAGATTAATTTTAGGCAGTCTTGGATTTCATGTAAAACACTGGTGATACTGATTCTTCATTCCCTCATGCAGTTATGTTATTGCTGACGGCTCAATTAGTCCAGCTGCTCATCAGAAACTGTAGAGATTCTTAGACTAGATGAGGCTGTAAGACGTTGCAAGAATGAGTAGCTTGATTTGCTGTATTTAGGAAAAAACCAGGTATATCCCAGTAAACCCACTATTGCTGCCCAAATGATGCAGAAGCTAGAAAAATACTGAAGTGGTGGAACACTTATGATCATGTTATGGACTTAAGACAATTTACTTACTTCTTCAGCTGAATGTGGAGTAGAGGTAGAAAGAAAGCATTATACAATAGAGAGTAACTGAATTGCTGTAACTTATTGTGAAGTGTGCATGTGCACTCTTGTGAATACTTACTACCCATGCGCTAGCAAAAGAGGGAACACTTTAACATTCAAATACATTGTAAGACAGTCGACACAGAAGTAGGAAAGAGTAATGAGGGTGTCCTGGAATATTCGCTGTGATGTGTTGAGCAGCCTTTTTGTAGGTCTGTGCTGCATTTGCTGTCAGACTCCTCAGGATGAGTTTGTTTACCTAAGTCCTTACTCAGATTTAGCTGAATAAGTTTTATGTATTTTTATGGCATGAAACTGCTGTTGAATTTTGCTGGAATATTGATGTTCTTCTGTGGTTTAAATCTTGATGTCAGAAAGGAAATTAGTAGGATTTGTTTTACAAGAATGGATGAACAGAATTTTTCTTGTAAATTCAAATAAGTATTTATAGGCAAATGCCTTAGTCCCTTCCTTTTACAAGGATTGAGAGAAGGAGGCTCAGCCATGGAAAGGGAAAGGTAATGTAAATTAAACTTCTCTTCAGTAGTGTGCATGCTGATTGTATTTTCCATGTTATTACATGCTGTTATTACGTATTTTTTTAGAAGTAGAGTTATGTACTAGAAGGGGTGGTTCGAGTCATCTTTCTTGTGTTTTCTTTTTTTCAGTTGTCTGTTGTTTATTATTTATACTGATGAAAATTCATGCAATACTACCTGGCGGGAGGTAGAGGAGGCAGGTCAAAAGATAGTTTGGATACTCTATGCCATTTCAATCAGGCTGAATCGGTATGATGAGGTAGAGATTTCAGTGGGTTTTGTGGATATTCAGGCTGTACCTAGGTGTCGTGGGGCATAAACATTTGAAATGAGCTGCTTGGGCTGGCTTTGTCTCTTAATTTCTAAATGAGTAGTAGATGCATTCCAAGCATTAACATTCATGGCACCTGAGTTTCTTAAGGAAAAGCTTTTCAGAGTCCTGAGCTTAGACTTGTCTCTCCAATGTATTGGGATTTGACAGTCAGCCTTGGCGTGCAAGAGGCTGTTTCTGTGTAAGGTTATGGAAAGCTTACTGTTAACATACCTTAGTGTGAATTAAATTGGCTGAGAATGTCATGGTAGTGCTATTGTTAATAATGTAGCTGTAAAGTACCTTCAAGAAATGGTTCCCTGCTTTAGTGTGGTGGATATCAAAAATTCTAAATGAAATATCTAAACACCACAAAAAGGGCAAGGGTTTGTCTGCCTGCTATTCAAACTTGGCCTTGTAAGCTTGCCACGTCGAGTTTTGTAAGTGTTTGTGGCACATGATTTTTAGTTTCAGTACCAAAGTGGAGAATTTCTCTAAATCTTACTTGTGATGAACTTACTTTCTGAATGCATTCTTGAAGTTATGGTCTTACTCTTTACATGCTGCAGGAACAGCTATGCATGGACTTGAGCAGCATCTTTGGAGAAAGGCATGCTGAATGGTGCGATAGTTTTTGATAGCTCGTGGAACCAGTGGGGTGCAAATGTACTTGTTTACCTGCAGAAGTTGCTAAGACTCCTTGCAACACTGCTCCAGGTGACCCTGTGAGAAGTGTATGCAAGGTGGTGAGGAGGAGGAGAAGGTGTCCCTTAGGACTCTGGTCTAGTAAGGAGTGTTTCTGACAAGGAAGATGGATGCAGGAGAGAGTAGGTATTGCGGCCATCTGTCTTGGCAGAGGAAAAGATTGTTAATGGAGTATTTGGATTTCCGAAGTTGCTTTGAGCATATGCATACATACCCATTGCACTGGAATGGGCAATATATTGCAGGAATGGTAGCATACACACCTTGTTTGTTTCCATTTTGTTTTTGTAATGGAGTCTTTGTTTCAGTGCCATGCATTTTGTTTGTTCTCTTGAAATGCTGGAAAATTAATGCTGTGACCTCTGTTTTTATTTATCTATTAGCCTTAAATTTCATATGCATCAACCGACTTTAAAGGCAGAGCAAAATCTTGGGGTTTATTTAAATATTCTCTATCTACTGTTCATCTCCAGTCTTGATCCAGCAAGCATAACTAGAGGTGAACATTTACTGTTTGCATAGCAGAGTTGATTTAAGAAGGGCTTTTAAGTCTTTTAAATTTAAATCTTAAAATTCTGGTACCTGCTATAATTGTAATTAAGGGTATTATTTTTACCTCTAGTAACATGTGTAGAAATCCCATCAGACATCCTGGTGTAGTTCATTTCTACCCAAATAAGCATTACAAGCCGCTTTCTGCTTCCAAAAGAGGGACAGCTAAAGTCGTAACTCTAAAACACCATATGCTGTTTGTAACAGACTATGCATGTGCTGCATGCATGCAGTAGAGAAGAAATCAGTGTATTAATGAGTTTGACTTTTTAATTTTTATGTGCTTGTACCTTGAGCTGCAAGCCCAAATTGAGGTCCTGACCTAAAACTGCTATTGCTAATCTGGCCAGAGGACCCATTCTGAAGCGAGCTGGAAGACTGCTGACAAAGTGAACTGCATAAAGTGAAGAAGACTGTAGAAGCTGCTTTTGCATTCAGATAGCTAAACTGTGAAACTTGGCATAGCAATAGCACTTGCCTTGGATTGCATCCATGGTTGAGATGTTGGTAGGCAAGATGAGAATTACAGCCTCATTAACCAACTGAGTAGCTGAATTTTTTCTGTAACAGTTGAGCAAACTGAAAGAAAATTAAATGGAGTCATGCTTGTCTTTTGCTAAAGGCTATTTTTATAAGAAGAGTGGTTCTTGTAGTGAAATTCCTCTGAACCAATGCAGCTGAACGATATAAAACTAGTCGTTGTGGTGGAGACCAGTGATTTTTTTTTTGGATATACCTCCCATGATCAAGAATCTCTTCTCTGCTGGAATTGCAACTGGGCTGTAGGTTTTCTTTTTTTGAGTTGAAGGTTTCATCTGCAACTCAGATGTTTGAGATGGTGACTGTTTCCACATTGAGTGGTATAACACAGATGACCCATTCAAAGCTTTGAGCGGCCTAATCTAGTGGAAGATATCCCTGCTGATGGCACAGGTGTTGGAACTAGATGATTTGAAGAATGCTTCCAACCCAGACCATTCTGTGAATCTAGAGGGATTTTCTGTGCAAGTTTGGTAGCATTAGTAGAAGTGCAGAAGTAGCTGTTACAAAAGGAGTCGATACTGCAGACTTCTGCTGTGGCAAAAATATAACCTGTTTTTCTTTTGTGGATACAGTTTTTTTGGTCTTTACAAATAGTTTGTGTTGTGTAATGAAGTGGAGTAAGGATTACTTGTTTTGAAACATTTTTAGGTGTTCTGAAATAAGGAATGTCGGTGTTCCTGAAGAAATGCTAAGTCAAATTGCCTGTCTTTGGAGTTAATTGCATAGAATGATGGAGTGCGTCAGGTTTCATGCTTGAAGCAATGCATGAGAACAAAAAATGAGTTGATAATTTTTGTAGGAGCAATTTCTTTTATTTTTTTTTTACTTAAATTAACTGTGCAGTATCAGATTTAGCTTACACTTCTGCATATCAATCTTGAGTAATTTTGTGTGTAGTGAGATTGTCCAAGATCAGGTACCTAATTTTTGTGGCTGCTGGTACTACTTGCTCAATTATTCAAACACTGAATTTGATAATACTGAAATTAATCACCATCTGATTGTACCTGTCCTCCTGTTTTATAAATTGGGTTGACTTGCCCTTTAAAAATTTGATTTATGTATCTTTTCATTAATTGCTTGACCTAAGAAGGCCGTGTTGTTTTTATCTGCATACATCTCAAAAAATCGGACTGTCAGGCTGTTAGGAAGAGCTGTAGACACGTGATTATTCATATGCTTCGTCCAAATTAGGATAACTGTGAGTAAACCGCTATCAAATGCAGTACGTGTACACAGGATTTCACACTGACCTACACGAAAGGATATGAAATGGTACACTCAGAAGCAGCATGATACTGCCTGGGCAGCTTCGAACACTTGAATGTGAGTGGTACATGTTTGCTGTGTGTGATGTGTACGGACTGAAGAGTAAGTCCGCCTTAGAAAAATATGGAAATTGTACAACAGGATTAATAAATGGAAATAAGAGCCTCAGTTTCGTGAAACATGAGAAGTATTGTGGATGTAGCACAGAGATGAAGCTATCTTTTGTATCTGAATGAAATATGAATAGTTTGAGTGGTGCTTGTTACCCAAATTCATGAATTTATAAAGCTAATCAGCCTTCTGAGATGTCTTTTTAAGGTGTGATTGACTCGATGTGACTTTTAATGCTGTTTGACAACTCAGCAGACCTGGCAGTGATGCCAGCAGGACTAGGGGCAGAAGGCCCTGAGCCCTGCTGGGCAGTGAGCTGAGCTGGGCCATAGAGACAGGAGATGAGGGAAAGCTTTTCCTTCCACAGGAACTTCTGGGCAGTGGGCCTGGTGTCCACAGAGATGGACAGTGCTGTCTCCCTCCTTGGAGGGTTTTCAGCCCATACACTATAAAGCCCTGAGCAGTCTCACCACATGGCTGGTCTTGCTGTGGCTGGGGGGTGAGACTGAAGATGAACAGAAATTCCTACTGACCCTAATGACTCATCTCTCTACCACTTTTGCCAACAAAACAAAATACATTTCCTGGGCAGAGAACTGAGGCATGGCAGAGTTTCAGTCTTACCAAAAAAAATTAACAAGCTCAGCTGTGGTTGAACCAGAAACACCAGCACAGTATGAAACTACTGGCTGTTCTTGCGAGTGCGTTTCAAGGTGAAGTTTAGTTATTTGCACAGTTTTAACAGTTATAGTACTGCTTTGACACTCTTGCAGTCCTTCATTCTGTAGGTATTTGGGATAGTAATTGGACAAATAATATTATCACCTACTGTATGGGCTACTGCCCATATGAGTCTACTTTACTCTTAGTGCATATCATCAGTCAGCACTTTTTCCACAAACTTTTTCATTAATGGTAGTAGACCCAAATGTTTACTTAATTCTTAAGGGCTGTATGACACTTCTTTTGAGAGAAAATAATTTAGTTGTCTTTTCCTCTGTGTAAGTTGGCTTGTTAAAAGAATAAACACTGATCTGTCTGAACTTGTTTTCTTGAGGGGGATCAGCCTAGAGGCACACATATTTGGATTTTAAGTAGTCATAAGAGCCCTCTGAGAGCTAAAATTGTATTTACCTTTGCATGAACCACTTAAGAGCAGTAGCTGTCAAAAGGCTTTTCTGAAAATCCTTAAGGGCAGTTCTGGGCCAAATGACAGTCCTTCAACAACTGGAATGAGTACTGTGATGATGTTAGTGATGGCCTCTCTGTATAAGAGGTGAGCTGTAACAAGCAAGCTACTTGTTGTAGTGGCCCAATCTGTGTAAAGTAGAAGATGTTCAGAGTTGTTCCTTGTATATCAGTTTAAATGTGAAGTTCACTGCCATTTTTTTGGGGTTTTTTTGAGAATACTGGTTCAGATGGCAAAAGGATGTTTAGGGCACACTTCTAGAAGAACAGGTCTGAGCTTTAGCCTCGTTTAGGCTTTTCAGAGACAGGCTGTATGTCCTGCGGATCAAGTGCCTTGGTGTGGGTAGTACCTGTCTTTGCTTGTTCAAACAGCTTTTGGTAGAGTTGGAGAGGAAATGTGGCTTAAAAAGGAGATGAAAAATGGGAAGATGTGACTAACGAGTCAAGAGATGAAAAATGGCTGTAAAGATCAAAGTAAGACTGTTCATGCAGCAGTATCTGTCTGATTTATTTTATGGTGTGTTAGACTTTAATATCCCTGTTTATCCACATGTAACTTCTGCTGCATTTCTAGCTTCCTGATTTCTGGAAGTGGCTGTGGCATTATATACTGAAATGGAAACTTAAAGAGGGGAGGCAAAGGATGAGGTGCGTATATGTGCTTTTATGCAAGGGGGTCTTCTGTACAGCAAGTAAAAACTGTAATACCTTTGTCTATGACTGCTTTTGACAATAATGCTTCTGTCCGGTACTTCTTTGCCCAGTTATGAGCTGGTAATGTGTGAAAGGCGTGCATCTTTGTCATTTAACAATGTGCAACCAACTGATCACAACTTGTTTGTATCACCAATACCTTGCTTGCTGTCCATTTTTCTGTGTTTTATACTGGGTGATCTCAGGAGGTTTTAGAGTGCGGAGATACAGTGAAGAACTCCTGACCAGGAAAAGAAGTGATGGCAGAGAGGGTGAGAAGGAATTGTAAATAATTCAGGTATTACTTCTGGCTCACATATTTTAATAACAGCTAGCTGTCCTTCTTCTGTGTTTACTTCACTTTGCTTCAAAATTATTTAACTTGAAATATGATGTGGACAATTCTCTTAGACCTGGAGGTAGGAAGGAATGAAGTATGTGTTTAAGCAGCTTATGCCAGGATCTTCTGTGGGAGAAATAGTAGTGGTCATGAAAACCGGGTAACTTCCAGGAGGGTTATGGAGGATTGGAAAACATGACTGCACATGAAGTTGTTCTTAGCTTCACCTTGATATTGATGTGATCTTCCCTGCCTGCTGTCCTTTGAGAAGTAATGTGAGTGGCCTCTAAAGGCACTGAACAATAAGGATCATAGAATGGTTTGGGTTGGAAGGGACCTTTGAAGGTCACATAGTCCAAGTCCCCTGTGAAGAACAGGGCCATCTTCAGTTTTCTCTGAGTCCCATCTAATCTAACCTTGAATGTTTCCAGGAATGGGATGTCTATCACCTCTCCAGGCAGCCTCTTACAGTGTTCTATCCATCTCTAGATGTGTCAGCCACACGATACAGCTGGGTGTTGTCAATCCTGAACTGCACTTCTAATGCCTTCTACCTCATGACCATTTTTTCCAAGTAGCAGTTGGGACTGTCTGTGCAGATTAAACCCATAATGGTTGCTGTCTTCGGTAGTCATGCTACATCTTAAAATGTATGTTAAGATGAACAAGAAATTTTTCTCCTTAAATTGGAGGAATTAAGTGGATCTAAAACCGCTTATGTGGGACTGCTAGTAACTAGCCATTGTAGTGTTATCCCAGAGGATTGTAATCAGTGGCACAGAGTCCAGTTGGCGGCCTATTCCTAATGATGTCTCCCAAGATTCAGTAGTGGGCCCAGTTTTGTTTAACTTACCCATCAGTGGCTTGGATGAAGGGGCAGAGGCCTCCTCAGCAATGTCACTGACAACACAGAGCTGGGAGGAGTGGCCGATACCCCAGAGGGCCGTGCAGCCCTTCAGAAGGACCTGGACAGGCTGGAGAGATGGGCAGAGAGGAACCTCCTGAAATTCAGCCCAGGCAAATGCAGGTCCTGCACCTGGGGAGGAACAATTCCAGGCACCAGCACAGGCTGGGGGTGACCTGCTGGAAAGCAGCTCTGCGGAGAAGGAGCTGGGGGTTCTGGTGGGCAACAAGTTCTCCATGAGCCAGCAGTGCCCTGGAGGCCAAGGCCGGTGGCATCCTGGGGTGCCTTAGGAAGAGCACTGCCAGCAGGTCGAGGGAGGTGATCCTGCATCTCTACTCAGCCCTGGTAATGCTGCATTTGGAGTGCTGAGTCCAGTTCTGGGCACCTCAGCACCAAACAGACCTGGAGCTCCTGGAGCGTGTCCAGCAGAGGGTGATAAAGATGATTAAGGGATGAGGGCATCTCTCTTATGAGGAAAGGCTGAGGGAGCTGGGCCTGTTCAGCCTCAAGAAGAGACAACTGAGAGGGAACCCCATCCTGTCTGTGAGTACCTGAAGGGAGGGTGCCAAGAGATTGGAGCCAGGTGGTAGTACCAAGCAATAGGACGAGAGGCAATGGGCAGAAATCAATGCACAGCAAGTTCCACCTGAATAAGAACTTCTTTACTGTGCAGGTGACTGCCCACTGAAACAGGCTGCCCAGGGAAGTTGTGGAGTCTCCCTCACAAATATTCTCGAGAACCGTCTGGATGCAATCCTGTGCAACAGTGTTCTAGGATGCTAGAGCAGGGAGGTTGGACGAGGTGACCCACTGTAGTCCTTTCCAACCTCACCCACTCTGTGATTAACTTAAGTTAATGTTTTGGCCTAACAGAACTAGTGAAAAAGTCTTGTTTTCTCTGCCTTTCTGATTCCCACTTTCCTCAGGAGAAGCTTATTGCTCAGGATTTAATCCTGAGAGTAACTTTGATGCACTGGAGTGAGGTAGACCAAACAGATGGTGGTGGGGCTAGCAAACATCCAGCTATGCAGATAAAATGTGGGTGTGATGATAGGAAGAAGCTTGCTCTGTCTATCCAAGCTGCTGAATGCAATCATGTACAACTACAAAAGAAACTTGAGAAGCCTGAATAGAGACTGATACTGCAGTGATGGATAAAAACTCCAGTTGTGCAGTACTCAGGTGACATTCTTGCATGTCCTTAGTTAATGCATATTCTGTGACAAAATGTTGAGACTTTTCTACCACAGAGGCTGCTCTCTAATATTTAGGAAAGATCTTCAATCTCATCCTGTCCAAGTAACATGAAGAAGGAATTGTATGAAAGGAATGCTTGATCACCCTCTTCTAGAGAAGCCCACGTGAATTTTTAAACATCTTTTCAGTCCAGTGAGTTGTAATTACTTTGCAACTTAGTTAAAAGTATCATCTCCTCAAGGTTTGCTTCTATAGCAAACCAGGATAATGCCATCAGTGTATTAAAGAGAGTGGCACTTGGAATGCTCTTGATGGCAAGCAGCTGGCAATCTCTGTGGCTCTTCCTCTAAAAGCACACTTCATGACAGTTATCTGCAGTATACTTTCCTGGAACTGCTTTGCTGTTTTTTGATTAGGAAATGCTTATGATTTACTGTATTTTATAGGTGTAGCCAGAGCAGAGCCTTTTGCTGTCTAGTCAATATTTTCCTGCCTTTTAAAAAAAATTTATGAAACTTGGTTAAGGTAGGAGTGTTTACCCTTGAAACTTGCAGTACTACTGTGTAACAGTAAAACATCATTGGAAATGATGTAAAACACACAGACCTGTGTTTGTTTCCTTCCCTTCTTTCTCCATGTCACATTATACTTGGGTACAAAATGAATTTTGTTAACATGGGTTGTAGGTGACCCTGGGATTTTGCATATTGCCCACTGTCATTTGTGAGAAGCAGGTAGCAAGCGTTGTTTGAAGGTTTTGAACTATACATGTTATATGGTCCAATTTGGAGATGGGAGTGGACCTGTGAGGACTTCCCGCATTTGCTGTGGGGTGTCCTACCAGTGAAAAAAACTATTGATCCTGCAGTTGTATACTCCTCAGTTCAGTAGCAATAAGCTACTGTTGTTCTTGTTAGGATACCAGTTGTCTTCATTTCTTCATATGTATCTTCTGCTGAATTAATGCAAGATGAATCAAGAAGTGGAAAATGCAGCTGCGGTGGTGTTCTCTTATGGGCCTGATCTGCTGTGTGGAGCTCCCAGAAGCAGAGGTGGCCTCTTGTGAATAGTTGTGGCTGGTTCTGCTGTGTGTTCTTTCTCTTTCAACATTTGCCAAGCCAACAAGACACTGGTAAGGCTATGAAAGCCAGAGCCAGTGATTATGTTGCAGGACTGTTTCTACTCTGTTGTTAATGCCTCCTTGTGGATAATGTGCGTGACACTGCAAAACTGTATTCTGTAAGAAAAATAAGAGTGCATTGAATTACCAGCAGAATTAAGCACAGTGTTTGATTTGTTCAATTTGAATTATTTGCTTCTTGGTATGGGTCTGTTAAATAGACATATCTGTGTTTTGGGGTAGGTATTTGCTGAAAGTCAGGTTGTAGGTATTAAGGTAGAAGTAATTAGAGGATGTCTGACCCGAGTGGTATTACTGGACTGTTGTCCAGTCTTTCTGTTCTTCAGCATTGTGCAGCAGTGGCGTCTGGAATTTAAAATGCCTTATTGTGGCATCTGTCAGGAGGGAGGGTGGTGGATTGAAGCAAACTACAGTCAACAGACAAATAAAGTCAGAGGTGCTTGGTAGCTGCAGCACTGGAGAGGTGGTTGTAACAGAACACCACAGGTGTGCTCAGTCTAACAGGTGCTCCAAGCAAGAAAGGATTAAGCAGATGGGCATGCTGATGGTGGATTACTTCAGTATAGCAGAGCTGTAAAACAGTGCTTTCAGGAAATCTCAGTGGAAACTCTGGTGAAGAATTTCATAGGCAAGATCTGATGCGTGCAGGGGAAAAATCCTGGAAAGCCAGAACAGTGATGATGAACTTGCACAATGGATTATGCAACAGTTGCTGTTTGAGGCAATTTCCTTCTGCTTCAATTCATTCCCATGTGTGTTTTTGCCCTTCTTTTTATAACTCACATACAGCTGTTCCTTAGCATTGAAGAATTCAGTTCTGAAGCCTCTATAAAGGCATGTCACATCTTGTTTGTCTCTTGATAAAGAAGCTGTCACAAACAGCCTTGAGGAGGTAGACTGCAGTAGAAATGTCAGAACAGAACTGGCGAAGTATACCAATTTGATATTCAAGGAGATGCATCTTTATGAAAAATTTTGAAACAAAGCTTTATTTTCCGGACTTCCTTGCTAAGTCTGATAATTCATCATTTGCATTGACTTCCTTAGAAGGTGAATGTGGTGTTGGCAGAACTCTTTTGAAAGAAATGTTGTCTTGACACAGGTCTTGCATTTACTTACCTCTATATGCTGGTAACAGTGGCAAATCTGTAAGCATGGGGGAAAAGTGGGACTTCTTAGGAAAAAATGGGCTATTCTCCTGAGCATAAGTGGAATGCTTTATGTACTCTTGAGAACACTGTTGTTCTGGTCCATGTTCTAGAATGTATTTTCTCTGATAAACTGGAGGATGGAATTGACTGTTAAGTGGAAAACTGTGGAAAGAGTTGTGATGTAATGAGTTCATAAAGAATATATTGAGCTGATTTTAGAAATTGAATGCTGATTTGCCAGGTAATTTTTCTGAAGCCTCGTGTTTGTTAATTCTTTCTCCATTTATGCTGGTTAATGGTGAAACACAAGTATATCCTTTGTTTTACAGCTGGTGCTTCCTCTAAGGATCATTTTAAAGGTATCAGTACATCCACAGGATGTATGGGTGATACGTCATCTTTTTATCTCAACATTCATGTGGATTATATCACAATGCCAGTTGGAAACATGACTAAAAATAAAAAACACTAAACCAAAAACATACTAAAAGCACCTTGGTCTGAGAAATAAGGACTTGGGTATTTCTTAAGGCTCTCTTCTGCTTTTTCTCATTGCCTTATCTTACCTGTTAAGCAGTGTTGCTGTTGATAAAATTGTGTAAGGTGTACCATGTGTAGGTGTAACATAATGTATTCTAGTACCTGCAAATGCTCTTGAATGTTAATGAAATACAGTATAAGTGAACACTATTTGTCATTACCAGTGGAATAATAGGATGACGTGGCAACCTCTCAGCAGATCTTTCTCTAGTTGCAGGAAAATAGAAGGACACACATGTGATGTATTCTTCTTGTGTTCAGTGTTGTTTTCATTGACTGGAGTTAATGCTAGGGTTAATAGCCTCTACTTAACATATAGCAGCCCTCTACTGCATGCTTTAGCTTTTTTGAGATACTAAAAACTATCAAAGGTACTTAAGTTATATTAATGACTGAAATTATTTAGATTGAGAGGTACCTCAGGAGATACTCTAGTTCAATCTTTGGTTTAAAGCAGGGTCAGCCTAGAGCAGGCTTACCTAGTCAATGTCCAGCTGGGTTTTGGATGTCTCCTGCTCTGCCCAGAGAATCTGTGTTCTCTGTGGGCGTTGTTCTGTGCTCGTCAGTGTTCGCTGTGGGCATAAGTTCTCGTATGTTTAAACATATGTTGTCCTGACACCGGATACCTCTCAAAAGAGTGTCTCAACCTTCTTTACTCTCCTCCATCTGGTATTTATACTGGTCTTACCAGTAAAGATCAAGGCTAAAGATAGACAAACTCAGCTCTTTCCATGTCTATTGTCACCAGATTCTCTGCCCCATTCAGCCGAAGGCCCACATTTTTTGTAGTCTTTCTTCTGCTTTGCTTTTTCCAGACAACTTTCTTAAGCTGACATAAGTCTCTAGCAATGCTAGTAAATTGTATTAACTTCAGCAGTTTTAAAGTACACATTGTGTAATCAGCTGGCTTGCTAGCAGTTTAAGAAAAATGCACAGAATGATTTTTCCTCCCTCTATATTAAGATACAGGTGCTTGGTTTTTAAGAGTTTATGAGACTGGCTGGTTTTTGTCCTATTTTTCACACTCTTAACAAAAAGAGCTATGAAGTAAAGAGCTACAAAATACTGTGATGTACTGAAAAGTTAACATGCTTTTCATCTTATCTAAGAGCAGTTAATATCCTTGTGTTTAAAGATGCAACTTGGACAGTAGTTTAAAATTGTGTTACACCATGAGTATTTACTCATTTTTGTTTCTTTTGAAGGATGTTAGGCTATAGTTGGAGACTTAATTTGGTATAGAGTGCATGGTTGGTTATTCTTTTTTAAATTAGTGTTTTATTTGTAATCTACTTTCCATATTGTAAGCTGTTTGACAAGGATGCAATACATACTAGAGATCTGTTTTTTGAAAATCTTTGGATGTACAGTACTAGCTAAGTTCTTGTTTTAAGGACTTGTCTATAAAAGCGTCCTGTAGGACGTCTACATGAAGTTCTTTTTGACCTTGTCATAAAGCATATAACCATCAGATATGTCTAGAGTTTGATTTTAATCTCGAATCTTTAGTGGAAAAATCTTGGACAACCTAAACAGTTATTTAGATAGAAGGAAAAAAAAAAAGTTTTGTGTTCCAGGGGAGTAAACTGCCTTATTTGTCATTGGCAGCATCCTCTAATAAAATGGTGAAGACTGAAGACAATTGATGGCTGAGTAAATTTGTACTAGGCTTGCTTTATACAATAGAAGCTGTTGCTAAGTCTCAGGGTACACTTTTGCCACAGCTGTCTCCTCATCATTTCTGTAGCCTTTGACTGAAAATGGTTTGGTGGTAAGAGGTCTTCTATCTGCATAAGCTTGTTAGAGGAGCTCATTTCCACTGTGTTCAGGCTTTACTGTTAACATAATCCTCAGAGTTCTAATCTGCGCGGAAGACTTCTCAAATTGTAGTGGAGCCTGAAATTCTACTAGGTGGTTCATATTTAGCAAGATGGCTGTTTATTTTCATATGTTTTTTTTAGTTAAGAACTTGATTGAAGAAATCTTGATTTTTAATATTCCTTGAAAATTTTGTCTGCTTGCTGGCATTTACCTGTTCTGTTTGTAGTATTTGCTCTTCTTGCTTGTGTTTGACATCGAGGATGCTGCATTATGGCTTTCTGTCTGTGAACGGATGTACCACTAAAAATTACAGATAATACTAAAGGCACGAGTAATTTTCTTGCTACAGAAATAGCTAGGTATCTTTTCTGAGCCAGTGCTCTAGTATCACTCCTCTATTTTTGACAAACTCAAGCATTTTATCATCTTAAATTAAATGAATTCTAAATAAAGGATAAAAATACTACTGATGAGTCTAGAAATAAACTTCCACAAGGCTTTGAGCTCAGCAAGAAGGTTTTGTAGTACTTGTCAAAGTCACCCCTGTAAAAATCATAGAATGCTTTGTGTTGGAAAGTACCTTAAAGATCATGTTAAGCTAACCACTCCTGCCATGGGCAGGGACACTTTCCACTATACCAGGTTGCTTCATCTAGCCTGGCCTTGAACTCTTCCAGGGATAGGGCATTGACAACTCTGGACAAACTGTTCCACTGCCTCACCACCCTCACAGTAACGACTTTCTTCCTAATATCTAATCTAAACCTACTCTCTTTCAGTTTTAAGCCATTTCCCCTTGTCTTGTCACTACTTGCCTTTGTAAAAAGTCCCTCTCCATCTTTCTAGTAGGCTCCCTCTGGGTACTGGATACCTGCAACTAGGTCACCAGGCCCAGTCCTTCTCACAGGGCTGCTCTCGATCTGTTCATCCCCAGCCTGTGCTGATACCTGGGTTTGCTGTGACCCAGGTGCAGCACCTTATACTTGTTCTTGTACCTTGGTCTTGTTAAACCTCATAAGATACCCATTTTTCCAGCTTGTCCAGGTCCCTCTGGATGACATCCCATTCTGTTTTGACAAGTCTAGCCATTGAGAGGTGAGTGGAAGAAAATGGTTCAACATACCAAAGGCATGATGATGACGAAGTATTTGTATATCTGGGAAGACTTCATAGAAAATACCATAGATTCTGGGCTGTTACTGTGTGAGTGTGCTGGTTTTGGGGTAGAGTTAATTTTCTTCACAGTGGCTAGTATGGGGCTCTGTTTTGGATTTGTGCTGATAATACCAAGATGGTTTTGTTATTGCTGAGCAGGGCTTACACAGAGGCAAGGCCTTTTCTGGTCATACTGCCACTCTGGTGAAGAAGTTGGGGGTGCATGGGAGCTTGGGGGGAGACACCACCAGGACAGTTGACCCAAACTGACCAAATGGATATTCCGGACCATACAATGTTCTGCTCAGTATGTAAAGCTGGGTGAAGAAGGGGGGTTGTTTCCTGTTACAGCTTCTGTCTTCTCAAGTAACCATTACGTGAGATGGTGCTCTGCTCTCCTGAAGATGGCCAGTTTAGCTTTTGTGATGAAGATAGGAACTCCTGTGCTTTAACAGGTTTTTACTGAAATAGTTTTTTTTTAAGTACAAGGAACAGCAAATATCTGGTATGTATTTCCGTAGTAGAAGGTGGTGATGAAAAGGTAGAAGACAGGTTGAACCTGTGTTAGGATAGTATTTTAGAGTAAGTCTACTAGACTTACAGCTTCAGGAAAACAGGTCCAGTGAGCACATCCAAGCTTTCATGACTCTTTCTCTGAAGTCTTAAGCTCAGAGGAGAACTGGCCATCTGTTTTAGGCTGTTTATAACTGTCAGTGTTTAAATAACTTCATTGTCTGCCAAAATTTTGAGTCCTGTGTACCAGTTGAGCTGAGCAGATGCAAAGAATAGAAAACAGAATCAAAAGCACTTTGGCAATCTGTAAAAAAATGAAGTGTTATGAGCTAAAGAAAAGTTACTATTTTGCACCTCATGCCCATTAACACTTCCAATAAGTTTGAATCATTTATTATGTGAGATTTCCTGGTTGTGAGACAGTGTTACCCCTGTGTGACAGATTGTGCTGAGGAGGAAGGTAAGGGTAACTCAGTGAGGCAATGAATTGAAAGAAATTCAGTATAAACAAACTTGAATGCCAGTGGAATACTCGATGCTTGAAACAGGCTCTAAAAACTGATTTAATAAAGGGATTGGATAGGATGGTAATTTGGTAAAAGTGAAGTCGATGTAGCATGTTGACATAGCCTAGCATGGTTTCCTGTTTAGTGTTTTGTTTTGTTGTTTTTGGGGGTTTTTTTTGGTTTGGTTTGGTTTTTTTTGTTTTTTTTTTTGTTTTTTTTTTTTTTTTTTGAGGTTAAGTTTCTTTTCAGACCCAGGTAGTAGGTTGCACAGCATGCTGGGTGTCTGGTGTGTCAGAACTTGGTGTCGAATGCATACAGCTGCTGTGAAGAAGCAGATAATATTAAAACAAATTATTTTCAAAACTGGAATGAATATAAGTGTGGACTTGCTTATTTTTGAACTCCAGTTGTTCCTGTATGAAAGCAACTATTCTTAAAGGAGATTTTTTTTCTTCACAGAAAATAAAAAGAGCTTTTAGAATCTCTTATGTGATAATTTGTATGCCTAGAATTGGATGAGATTGTTGGTACTTGTATATGAAAGGTTAAAGGAAACCTACCTGAAGAAACAGCTTGTCTGTTGCAGCATTTCTTGTGCCACAGGTTTATTGGAGCAGTGTCCGGAAGCAAATGGTTTGCCATAGATTTGAGACATAAAACAGATGATGCTGGTAATTATCATTAACTTTTGGTGCCTGTGGATGGCTGCTGGTTACCACTGTCAAACTTGAGATTTCTCATATTTGTGCAAACACTATACAGTTGGACTTCTGAAATTTCAGATGCAAAAAAAGTGGCCTTCTTGTTTTGTTTACAGTTGCAGGTGGGATGTCAGGGATTATTGGTCTAAAAAGACAAAAGAGAACTGCAAGGCTGCTGGGTGTTTCACCTTAGAGTACCCTGTGTAGTTAACCCATGGTTATGGGGGTGTTTATCTTCCTGATTTGTGTCTTTTGGAGCATGTGTACTGCTCATAACAGTCCAAGGGCATCATTATCGAGCTCTGACACTCAGCACAGTGCCTTAGGCATGATGGAGATCTTGTGTGGCAGAGTGAAAGAGGGGCTTTTATGGCACTCAGACTGAGGAGAAATGAGATTGTTGGATGAATGTGTTAGTAAAGTCAAACATAACATCTTGGGTATCTTGGATTTTGCATTGCTAACAGCTGAAATCAGATATGTCTATATTCTGCCCATCTTTCAGGGAAGAGTCCCTTGCAAGTAGGTCATGAGGATTGCTGTTCAGTTATTCTGGATTTTGTCAAACCACTGAAATGGGTAGTATTCTATCTGTCCTGACAGGGAGGTGGCTCAGATGTTTTTCACCCATGATGGAAAGTTAGAAAATTACTTCTCACTTACACCTAGCAACAGTCTCCTTGAGTTCCTAGCTCTTCAAAAGTTAAGCAGAATACTCTGATGGTGAAGTAGCTGAGGAGTGATAGTGGAGAGTTGAGTATGTTGCATTGCATTTTTAAAACGATGTAAATTTTGCTAAAATGCTGAGGTAGCACCCAATGGTATCTTACAGAATCTCAGAATAGTGAGTTTTGGAAGAGACCTCTGGAGATCATTCAGTCCCAACGCCCTTTGAAGGCAGGGTCACCTAGAGCAGGTTACACAGGAACACATGCAGGTGAGTTTGAAATGTCTCCCGACAGGGAGACTCTACAACTTTCCTGAGCAGCCTGTTCCAGTGCTCTGCCACCCTCAGTGTAAAGAAGTTCTTCCTCGTGTCGAGGTGGAACTTCTTGTGTTGTAGATTATGGCCATTGTTCCTCATTCTGTCCATGGGCACTACTGAAAAGAGTCTGGCACCATCCTCTCGGCACCTGCTTTTGAGATATTTATATGCATTAATGACGTCTCCTTTCAGTTGTCTCCTCTCCAGACTGAACAGGCCTGACTCCTGCAGTCTGTCCTCATGAGAGAGAGATGCTCCAGGGTCCAAGTCATCTTTGTAGCCTCTGCTGGACCCTCTCCAGTAGCTCCTTGTCTGTCTTCTGTTGAGGAAACCAGAATGGGACCCAGCACTCCAGATGTGGCTTCTACTAGGGCTGAGCAGATGGGAAGGATCACCTCCCACCTTACATGGATAGGATTTCACATCTGTTGACATACTTCCAGATACTCTTGTTCAAATTCTTGAGGTAGATTTCTGTGTTGAGTTTTTAGGAATGAGACAAAGAGCTGGTGGAGTATCCCGTGTTGGAGATGCTCAGAAGCTGTATGGATGTGGTCCTGCACAGCTGGCTCTAGTTAGCCCTGTTTGAACAGGGCAGTTGGACCCAGTGGTGACTCCTGAGTCTCCAGAGGTGACTTCCAGCCCTGAATGATCAGTGTGAGTCTGTGGTTTACATGATCAGGTATTCTAAGTGTATGTGATGCTTTATTGAGCTGAATTTCAGCTTCGGAAAACTCCTGGGAAACAGTACATGTAATTGCTGGGGCAGCTGTGGAATTTGAAACATGGCAGGGTCTTGAAAAATCAGGCTTGCAAGTGAAAAGTCTGTTGTCTGTATTCTGTGTGTAGATTCTTAAATCTTCTCTAATAATTCAAATTCTGCTAGCAACAACAACAACAACAAAAAACAACAATAAAAACCCCACAAACTTATTGAATTCTGCTTTTTTTGCCGGTGAGCTTGATAAACAATGGGATTGAGTACTAATGTTCCTTACAAAGACATTAGTCTTTTTCTCATTTAAGAGAATGTAAAAATACAAAGTTGATCCACGAAGTTTAGAAAGTCCTCCAAAACCAACTAGCTAGGGCTAGAGAAAAACTATGGTGTGTAGTCAGGGTTTTCAAAGAAGGTAAGTAGTCAAATCTAGGTGATTTATCTTACACTCAGTAGCACTGACAATGTTGGGATGTCTACTGTATGTCTAGAAGCCATTTCCTCAAAGCTGTTGAGACACATCCAGTTAGAGCCGTCTGTAAGGGTTGATAACTGATAGCTTTTTTGAAAAAATGTAAATGAAGCTTTCAAATATGCAAGGTTTGCAAGTCAAGACTGTGTGTAATAGAGAGTTCCCATCATCCTTGAGCTCACCTGATGAAGATTTTGTTGATTTATTCTTGTTATCACTTAGGTTGTATTGATGTGGTTTAACATTTTATGTCAGTTTTGACATAGGATGTCTTCCTCCTCTGCTTGGTGATTCCTATAAATATTTTTAATAAAATGCTTAGTTGCTGAGGCTTCAGTTCCTTTATTTTTAAGGTTGCAGGAGCACCTGTTTTTTGCTAGAAAAACTTGACTAATATTCTTTCTGGATTGTAGTCTTGTGCAGCATCAGTGTTTGAGGGACACAGCTTCACAGGGTGAAGGAGTTTGTTTCATGGAGGTGGTAGTGAAAGTGTTTACCTCCATAATGGACTCCCAAGATCCCATGATTATGTGCTGTTCAGTCATTGAATCAGAAACACTTGGCTGAAAACCAGAAGGAACAAGCAGTCCCAGAAGCAGATTGCTCCCTGAGGTGAACAGAATCTGCTAGGTCAGCTTAGCCTGGAGCAGTTTATTCTGGATCAGGTAATCCAGTTGTGGTAGGCTTGCAAAACAATTGATGCCACTTTTCTCCACTTGGTTTTCAAGTGCACTCTCTCTGACAGCTGAATTACTTTTACCACTTACTGCTTTCTTAGTTCTCTTGAAAGATTCCTGCTGCTTCTTTTCTGTGCCCTCTCTCCATAAATGCAGAAATTCACCTTAAGTGTCGTACCTCTTCCTAGTGCCTCAGAGAAAAGCCTTGCTAATAATGTTACTCTGTATAGCTAATTCACTTACTGTAGTGGATTCTGTAGAGAAATACAACAATCTGTATTTTGCATAAGCAAAATAGGATGTAAGAGACTGGTGTGACACTTGTGAGACTGCACCACTTACAGTTTTTTAAAATACTGTAATAAGAATAGTTTTCGTGGGTTTTTTTTCTCTTCCACCATTTTATATTAGTTTTTGAGTTACTATTCAAAGACTGTTTCTCACCTGACACTTTTGTTGCTTTTGGGAACCTCTGGGAGGTGGCAGGGGGAGAAATCCATGGTACCTGTGTTGTAAATCAGCTATGAGGAAGGGCTTCAGTGAACAGTTATGTCTTTTTTTAAAATTCTTGATGAATTAAGTGGTTTTGGTACTGTGTGGAAAATTAAAGGGGAGAGAAACACAACAGAAATTCTAGGGGAAACATTCTTTCTAATTTTAGCCAGTAGTGCTTGAGCATACTAAGATATTTCCAAAAATCCCTGTTAGCGTCTCTTCATTGGGAAGACTGTTTAAAGGCACTGCTGCTGTGTGTTAGAACTTGGTGTGTGGTTAATTTACCTCTTTCGCTTAAGGTTTACCCACCTTACTTCTAAAGGGTTTACTTAAGAATGTTGACTTAATTGTACATTTGCTTTGATAAGTGAAGTAGAAAGCGCAACGCTCTCTGTACTCTTGCACAGACAAAAAAAAAAAAAAAAAAAAGTAGTTTATTGCTTAACTTCCCGGAACAAAATGCTTTTTCTCTCAGTCACTGTTTCCCCAGTGGATCTGTGAATTTTTACATGTGTTCTACATACTTCTGTGAAACAGGAGTGAACTGTTGAGTAAATTGGTGAAGTTTCTTGTTTTCAGTGTAAGTGTCACTTTTCTTTTACCAGAATTGGAAGGGAGACCTTTAATCTTGCTGATTTTTTTCTTAGTGCTTTTTGAAGCACCTGGTATGAATCCATCTTTGTCAAAGCTGAAAACATTGGGTAGCTTCTGAGGCTTGTTTTGCACCACATCTCTCACTTCCCTCTCTCCTTTCTCACATAAGAGGAAGAAGGTGAAGCATTTAACTTAGTCTTTAGTACTTCAGTTTACTCACTATGCTTTTTGATTTATTCATTTTACATACTATTCTGTTTGAGACTGGAAAACTTGCACATGGAAAAGTACATGTGAAATTTTAGAGAAGGATATGGATGAAGTTCCTGATGGAGCCCTGGTCTTACAAAATGAACTTAAACATTCTAGTATATCAAAGGTCAAATTCTAAGACAATATTTTAGAGAATTAAACTTGAGTCTAGTAATCTGTCCCTGAAACTTCCTGTGCACTGCACACGTTTGCTGATTTTAAATAAAACTTTGACATAGTTCTATGTGGGAATCCCTAAATTATTTTTGTGTATGTAGAGGTAATGCATGGGTCTATTCTTAACTGATATTTAACCAAGTTGCATCAAGACCTGATGTTTTTAGATCACCTGTAGTCACTAGTTGTAAAGCTGAGCTTGAAAATCTTGCTGGCAGCTCAGGGTGTTCTGTCTTCCATGTGGCAGGTTGCAAACTCCTATGTCAAAGCCTGTTTATGAGTTATCATTACAGGAACTCTGTAACTCTTGTTCAGTGTTTAAGTCAGGTGAGTACTTCAGGGATCAATGAATGCAGACATCCTCTGCCAGCAGCCAACTATTTGAACGTGTCAGGTAGCATACCCTGCCTGATACCCTGTTGATAATACATGCAAGAGATTACGAAGGTGGCGGGAGGTGGCGTTATCTGTTGGTTTTGCATGCTTAGCTACAGTACAGAGATCATTCGGTAGCCGACGCTGAGCATGGTTAACTGAACAATGCTGGAAACTTGGAGAGTGTTCAGCCACTGAGGTCTCTCACTTACTGCAGTAATAAGGTTTTCTTTGCGGTTCATTAAATGCAGCTGCAGTGAATTAGAACCAGGTTAAGTAAACTCAGCTGATCTGCTTTGAATGCTCTCAGTATGTTTGTCAAAAGTTACAGGCTTGCTTTCTTTTCAGGCCCTTACTGGAAAGAATGAGTAGTTATGGAAGCTAAACAAATTTTGAAGGGGACACAGTTTTTGAGTTTGAGCTATGTTAGTTCTAAAAATTATCTCAAATTGCTTTTTCTTTATGTGAGAGATAAAAATCAGCTGAGGAACTGGTAGTTTGTAGACAGCCATGTGATTTCTCTAACCTCTGATACTTAACAGTCTAAAAATAGTTGCCATATGGGATGTCTTTATTGTGAGGACAGCCTCTGCTAGTTGAGAACCTTTCTGTGTCTAAGCACTTTCTGTGCCTAAACATTTTTAGCTATCTCTTATCTAAGTGAAGTTGTCATATGGCTTTAAATGAGAGCTGCTGTCGTTGTTCAAAAGATGTTGAAGAAAAGGGAGTTATTTTCTCTGAATTTAATGGGGATGGTTACAGCAGCATTCTGTGTTCCGCTCTCTACTGGGTGCATTTTAGAGCTCTGTTAAAAATTAATTGAATAAATAAATTGATGTTACACCAGTGAAAAATGTGGCAAATTATGACTAACACCAGCCTGTATTTGTTTCAAGCCTTTCTGTTACAGTTGTTCAACCTTCTAGCAACCTACTGAGATGTTTTAGGTTCAGTAGAGGTTATTGGGAGGTGTGCCTGCCAAACCCTGCTTCAGTAGTTCTTCATTCTCCAGTAGGGAGTTTAGACATAGCCAAGAGAAGTAACAGAATATTTGATACTTGCTTACATTGAGTTCATTTTTCAGTAAGCTGTTGTATCTAAATAGAATAATTCTTACAGAGCAGTTGCGTGTCCTTTCAAGATACGCAGTAAAGAAAGCAAAATTTAAACTTGTACACACTTCTGTGGCAAAGGTTATAATTAGTATATGTAGTCTCTGCTATTTTTCTGCTTTGAGTTTGCAGTAAGTTTGGGAGGTAAGTTACCAATAGTCTATTTTTTGCAAATGGGAAATAATTACTGTATTAAAAGCTCTTTTCAGTCAGGTCAATCAAGTGATGCTTCACAGCAGGTCCTCAGTGTCAGAATGCTGCTCTTTTTTACTTGAGTGGCATCCCAGTGTTACCTTCTCTTTGTCCTTATCTTGTCTTTTCCAGTGTCATGGATGGACATTAGATAAAGTGACATTAGACCTCATGACTTTGACTTTTTGAACCTTTCCGTGCACTAACTTCTTTTAAGTCTTTTCAACATCAGGCTCCAGAGCTTTGGTGTGGTTAAATGAACTTTGGCAGTCACAAGATTAAAACCGGTGGTTTTTTTAATATTTTTTTCTAGAAATTGTTAGAATCATTAAGGTTGGAAAAGACCTCCAAGGTTATTGAGTCCAGCCTTAAACCAGACACGACCGTGTCAACTAAACTATAGCACTAAGTGCCATGTCCAGTCATTTCTTGAGCACTTGCAGTGATTGTGAACTTCACCACCTCCCTGGGCAGCCCCTTCCAGTGTATAAGAACCCTTTCAGTGAAGAAATTGCTCCTCATGTCCAACCTGAATCTTCTTCTGGTCCAGCTTGAGGCCATTTTCTCTTTTTGCTGGTTGCCTGGGAGAAGAGACTGACCCCCACCTGGCTATGGTCTCTTTCCAGGTAGTTGTAGGGAGTGGTAAGGTCTCCCCTGAGCCTCCTTTTCTTCAGACTAAACCAGAACTCTTTCAGCTGCTTCTCA
>VYXC01010329.1:722623-734134 GCA_013397175.1 Platysteira castanea | reverse complement strand
TTTTTTTTTTTTTAGTCAGAGAACTGACTTGCACACTGATTGCAAGTACTGTATAGAATGCTTCAGTGAAGATAAATGTGTTACACAAGCTGGAAGTACTTCAGATGACAGGTGCTCTTGGCTTTTTTTGAGAAATGCTGCAGTGCTTGAGACAACAGTGAAGTCTCTAGTGAGTAAACTGAAGTGCTGTACAAACAAGTAAGCTGTCCTGTTGAAGTTTTCTATCTACAGCCTATGGTTTACAGGAAACAAATAATCTGTGGGGTCCTGCTGCTTTGCTGAGAACCATAAAGATCCAAATGCATCATCTTGCACATGTCACTACAGTCTTTGTAAAACAGTTTTGGAGACTGCTGTTTTAAACCAATCTTCTTAATAAGGCTTGTCTCGACTTAAAAGAAGTCAGATAGACTTCCAGATTTTATTCGTGTGGTAAGCAGTTCATCAACATACTTGCCTATGAACAGTGGAGAGCTTGAGAAGAGAAGTTGTAACTGTTGATTTTGGGTTGAGACAACCGAGAATGGCATGCAAACTTGAAGTTCATACCAAAGTCTCAGTATTTCGCATAAAAAGGTAATGGAAGGTCTTTATTAACCTAGGTTAGAAATAAAGACCAGGCATGAAGTCTGCTAACTGTATGGGCTTTGGTAGCAAACTGACATGAAAAGTAATTTGCACCATTTGAAAACAAAAAGTTTTGAAGTGCGTCTTCATAAACCCTGGATGCAGCAGCATTCTGAAACCTAAGTCTTTTTGTATCAAGTTTAGACTTACCTCATCTGCTAACCATGGGCAAGAAGGAGCTCTTTACTAACAGCAGTTTCAAGCTGTGGCAGCGGTCAGGAGTCTGTTTGTTCCTATTGTGGTTATATTTCACATCTGGGCTACCTGTAATCATCTGCAAATGGCCTATTAGATTTTGTGATATCCTCCTAGCACTGCTCAGTGTAAATCCAACTGTATTTTCAGTGATATTTTAGTTAAAGAACAATCTTCTTTGTTACCAAAATACTCTTATGAAAAACACTTGCATGTTTTGTTCCAGTTATTCCACTTGATAAATCATTGACTCTACTGCCACTGGTGGTATGTGCAGTGGTACTTCTAAACATCTATTGCAAGAAAACTTAGTGAATACCATCTGCACAAGATTTTAATTTACTTAATTTTTAAAACCTAGGATTTTAAAAATGGAGTGGATTCTAACAAAGTAGTTTGTCATCTTCGTGTATTTTATTTTTCTAATGGCTGGGAAAGACATGTAAGGGGATCTGTCTTTCAGTAGTGCATGATCATCTTATGTGCGGATGGCAAATCAACTCACTGTATTTCCTTTCTTTCCTCTTCAGTCTTGAAGATTTAAAAATTTGTTCTGTGGTATAGTTTCTTTCAGGCATGGTGTGGTTCTGGAGGTAGTTTCCAGGGTAGATGTAGGGGTAACTAGACTGCATTATCTTTTAAATCTTCTTAAAAATAAGCATCTTATTTCACGTAAGAAATATAATTTTACAACTGAATTTGTAAAGATTAGATTGGAATTGCCTCAAATCCAGTTAAGCCACACTGCATGGACGTGCTGGGAATATAAATGCAATTACTGTAAATTTGTACAAACTGATTTGTTGCATTATCTTGCTAATCTAACATACGGTACTTTTTGTGTCCATATTGCAGACGGCAACTCCAAACTAACATGGCAGTCAGACTGTGTGATGTGGCTTCTCTGCTTAGAAGTGGTTCGTGGGCAGCAGAGCCTTGGACTGGGGTCTGTGGGACTTTTCTTAAATTCTGTAGGCTACTTTTTTACATGTTAATAGTGCTGAGGCCATACCAAAGTCTTTTAACCTTCCATTTGGAATGCTAACTCGCTTATATGTTTCATTATAGGCTGTAGGTAGTGTTCCTATTCTGTGAGAGCCTAGAGCACACTGGCATACCAAGACAACCTTTTCTGTAATATGGTGATCTCCTATAGAAATTACACTGTGGTGGCTTGCCTTTCTTCTAATGTCAATTAGATTTTAGTACTAATTGAAAATACATGGTGGATAATTGAAGAGTAGTATTGTACTAAAATGGTTTTGGTATGGTCTGAATACTAAATTGCAGTAACTTTGAAAACCTGTGTACTTGTGTTTTTATGATTAATATTTTAGAAGTATATTTGCCAGTCTATTGTAAGAATTTTTTTAAAACTGTAATTTATCTCCAACTATTTTTCTGAGTGAAAAATATTTAGTGCTTTGTGCTTTGTCTTTTATGAACAGTTCTCTTTAGCCTATTAGTAGGGTATGCATTATTTGTAAAACATATTAGTATCACTTTATTCAGAGCAGATGGTTCTATAGCTGAAAGATGCTGTAATTTTCAGCACACACAGGCTACTGCAGCTGTTCACTTGAATGTTGGCTTAGGATCTCATTCTTGCCACCTGAACATGAAAACAAATGTGCAATTAAGAGAGAATTGTTTGTTGTCCTTGCTAAATCCTGCTAATTTTGATAAATGAACACTTGAAATTTGAGAATAAAAGACAGAAAGGAAAAAAAGGCAATCCTACAGAGCCTCAGAGCACAGCATTGGTGACTACTACCTTCAACAGATATGCTAATGTTTTGAAAAGTAATTTATCTTAATTGGGATAATCTACTTTATCATCTTTTCGGTGGACTTGTTTCATTAGTGCCAGGAGCACGTTACCCCTTGGAGTTTGCCACAAGGGAAGAAAATATTGTTCCAGTTGTAGCTCTTCGGAAAAACTAGATCATGCTTTTCTAATGAGTGTTCTTAATAGATGTATCCCTTTTTTGCGTTGTGCTGAAGTAACCTCTTGGAAAATACTTCTGTATGCAGAACACAGAAATGTGTTCCCAGGAATGTCTAAGTTGTACTTCTAATAAGAAACTCAACTTACCCGCTCTCGTGTTATTAGGAAGTCCAGTTATGCAGTCCCAGAACACAGTTGACCTCATCAGCTGTTCGGATATGCACAGATTCCATATGGTGCTTTAAACAGGACTGTTAGGACATACCCTTCAGGGGTCCTAATGTTGCTCTGTGATTTTACAAGAGGCTTTTTTTTTTTTTTGAGAACTCCTCTTAGCAGTTTAATTACGAGGTTGAATTTCAGTGATTGGTGGATTTCTTTAGTGAACTTCTTGTATTGAAATATATATTGCTGGAGAATTAACTTTACATAATTTTCTCTTGCATGTTGTCCCTGAATAGTTGGTCTAAAACAGGGTAGGCTGCCCAAATCTTAGATATTAGGATACCATTAAAAATCCATTGTATTTACCAGCTGTTGCCATTCAGTCACTGAGACAGCAGAGAGCCTTTTGTAGATGTGGCAGCTTGTGGACAAGTACTTGTGTACAAGTAGACTTCTCCAAATTATTTCTGTTGCATCTTGGAATCATACAGTCAATTACTTTGGGGCGAGACACAGTAGAATCAGAATCGTTTGAGCTGAAAGTACCTTAGAGATTGTCTGTCTCTAATGCACTTGCCATGAACAGGGACACCTTCCACTAGATCAGGTTGCTCAAAGCTCCATCCAGCCTGGCCTTGAACATTTCAAGGGATGGGGCAGCCACAGCTTCTCTGGGTAAGTGCCTTACCCACCCTCATGGTAAACGCTTTTTTTCTAGTAGGTAATCTAAACCTACTGTCTTTCAATTTGAAGACACTCTCGTTTGTCCTGTCACTCCATGCACTTCAAAAATCTCTCTTTCCATCTTTCTTAAAAGCTTCTTTAAGGTACTAAAAGGCCACAGTTAGGCCACCCCAAAGTCTTCTCTTTTCCAGGCTGAATAAACCTGATTCTCTCAGCATTTCGTCACAGGAGACATGCTCCATGCCTGTAATCCAGACCCTTCTCTGGACTCACTCCAACTGGTCCATGTCCTTCCTGTGCTGGGACCCCAGAGCTGGATGCAGTGTTCCAGGTGGGGTCTCACCAGAGCGGAGCAGAGGGGCAGAATCCCCTCCCTCCCCTGCTGCCCACCCTGCTTTGGATGCAGCCCAGGACACGTTTGGCTTTCCAGGCTATGAGTGCTCATGGCCGGGTCATGTCCAGCCTCTCACCCACCAGCACCCCAAATCCTTCTGGGCACAGCAGCTCTCGATCTATTCATCCCCATCCAATCTGTGCTGATACTGGGAGAGTCCTGACCCGGGTGCAGCACCTTGAACCTGGTCTTGTTAAACCTCATGAGATACCTGTGGGCCCACTTTTCCATCTTGTCCAGGTCCCTCTGGATGACATCCTGAACTTCAGGTGTGTCAGCAGCACCACTCAGCTTGGAGTCATCTGCAAACCTGTGGAGGGTGCACTCAATCCATTTGTCTGTGTCATCAGTGAAGATATTGAATAGCACTGGTCCCAGTATGGACCCGAGGGGCACCACTTGTCACTGATGTCCATCAGGATTCTGAGCTATTGGCAACCACGTCTAGATGCAACTGTCAAATCACTTTCTTATCCATCTTTTAATCTACCCATAAATATTCCCCATTTTAGAGATTAAGATGTAGAGGAATATGTGAAAGGCTTTACAGGAGTCCAGATAAATGACATCTGTAGCCCTTCCCTTGTCCACTGATGAAGTCACTTCATCACAGAAATGCCACTTGGTTGGTCATACAAAGCTTGCACTTGGTGAAGCCATGCTGGCTGTCTCAAATAACTTCCCTGTTCTCCATCTGCCTGAGCACAGGTTCTAGGAGGATCTGTTCTATGATATTCCAGGCACAGAGTAGTTCTAGAGTGGTCTAAAAGTAAATCAAGTTGAAGATTCAAATTTAACTATTCTCAGAGTTCAGGGGAGGGAAGAAAAAAGAAAAAGGAATTGTCAGTTTTGTCAGTTGAAAGTGTTTAGAAACCTGATTCCTGTGGTGACAGAAGTTTGACATAGATGTTGTCAAGGAAGAGTATATTTTCCATCGCAGCACATTCATATATTCTCAAGTATCTCTTTAAAGTAGTAATCTTAACTTCTGCTATTTCTCATGAGAAGTACTCTTTGGATACAGTTAATGCCCACCTCTTATTGAAAATAACCAGATGATACTACCTCAAAAGCTGCATTTCATGTTTCTTCAGTAACAAGTTGTAAGTTTATAGAAATGATTACTCTTGCAACAGTCCAGTTTTGTTTTGTAACTTCTATAAAAGAAAGGCTGTAATTCTCCTAAATGGAGGGAATGGCAAAGGATGGAAACTAAGCTTTGAGTGCTAATTTCATTTTGTGAGCTTGTAGAAGATGCAGTTTATTTGCCTGCAAGCTTTTAAAGTATTGTCTTGACTAACAGTTTAACATCCTTCTGTACTGGTGTTTGTTTGGGTTTTTTTCTTGCATGTAGAGGCAGTATATGGCCTTGACAGTACCATTTCTGCATAGTGACAGATCTTTTAGGTTCTTGTTTGGACTCTCCTGCTAGATGCTGAAATGTGAATTTTGATGGTTCTTATTTTCTGTATTTTTCAGCAGGTAATTGCTGCCATGGAAACACAACTGTCTAATGGACCAACTTGTAATAACACAGCCCATGGTTCAGCCACCATAAACAATTGCTCATCACCAGTTGATTCTGGGAACACAGAAGACAGCAAGACCAATTTAATAGTCAACTACCTTCCACAAAACATGACTCAAGAAGAACTGAAAAGTCTGTTTGGCAGCATTGGGGAGATAGAATCCTGCAAGCTGGTCAGGGACAAAATAACAGGTATGCTGGTTTTGGAGTTTTCTGTATCTTTTCATTCTTCCAAGCAATGAACTCACAGATGGTGTTAGGCAATTCTCTTAAGTAATGGTATAAAGGCAGAAGGAACCAGTGCTGATGTTGCTAGTTAAAAGGAACTTAGATTTATAATTTTTTAGATTATATACCCCAAAATTAAGTGTCTGTATTTGCATTTCATTTAGGTTAGTTTGAGTGCTGTAAATGCTAACAGGACATTTAAACCTGAGCTTCAGAGTACTAGGAAAGAAGATTCACATGAGGAAAAGCAGAGATTTATACAAGGTTTCCTTGAATTTTAATTCAAGCTCATTGAAGTTACACTTCAGCTCTTGTTGATGCAAAGCTGCTTCTTTTCAGGGATGCAGGTAATGAAGCTTGTACTTTGGAAAAAGGGCAGATGACCTTACTTCATAGGTAAAGCTGCTTTTGCATTGCAGCACTTGAACAGTTTCTTTAGGATACCCACTTGAAAAGAATCTATTTGTGTTCTTTGGCCTCCTTATTGAACAGTCTGTGGCTGACTTCTCTTTGACAGAATGTTGTTTGCTTCCCCTATGGCTCTGAATAACTAGCAGATGACTTACTCTTAAGACCTTAGGTAGTGGAATGCGCGAATCTGTGAAGTACCCTGCTTTATCATGGTAGTCTGGGATACTGAAATCACTGCTTTTAGTTGTTCTGTCCTGACCAAACCTCAAAGCAGTCTTTGCTCTTCATTGTGAAGCATACTGAATGTTCTTGGGAATGCCAAAGAAAACCAGACTGGGCTGATGCCACAACTTGCTGTCTTCAGGTGAAGTCTGGTTGACAGAGAAAACAAGCCTGTTTTCTTTGTAGATAATGAATTCAATGCTTTGAAACAAAAGGTCCCTTCCTTAGGTGTTTCCTGACCTCTTGTTCTGGGAGTGGAAAGATGTAACTGGTACTTCATGAGTTAGTCACAGACAGTTTGTCTCTGTCTTGCATATCCCACATAGTTAGCATTCCTTGTCAAAGTTGCTTAGGAATTACTTCAGAGGCTACTGCAGGCCCACAGAAGTGACCCTTAAGGTCTTAATGATCAATGTCCAAATTGTCCACATCCTTACACAATGGGTCTGATGTTCTGTACGCCAGAAGCACACAATTGCTGCTACATAGTTTCGGAAGACTCCTTACCTGGAAATGGAACTAGACTTAATTGTAGACCTTTTGTTTCAAGGTGTGTTGTTTTTATATAGCGTGAAGTGATGCCTAAGAAGGATCCTGAATTTAAATTACATTCTCAATGGCTGAGAACTCCAGAGTTGAAACTAACGGACATAGTTTTTCTACTTACCAGAGAGCAGCTCCTCAGCTTTGAGGCATACTTTCAGCTGCCAGCAAAAATGCTGCATCAGTTTTGTACCAAAAGGTTTTAGTATTTTAAGGAAGATGGATAAATACAGTGTCTGACCTTGTAACTGCATTGGGAGCAATATTTCTGATTTAAGTAGCCTGGAGCAAGATAACCTTGTGTTTGTAGATGCTGAGGAGAAAGCTCTTCAGTTCCAGTCCTGTGCTTACTCATTTTCAGGTTTTCTTCAGAGAGTTCTTGAAAAGAAAATTTTTCTTCTAAATTCAGAACAGGGATTGTTACCAGGTTCTAAGAAGGAACAGATTTGGCATGAATTTCAGAGTTTTATAGGTTTAATTCCTCTGTTAAAATGTAATTTTTTTTTGTCCTTCTTAAATGAACTGTCATGAGTGCTAGTTACTTGTTGAGTACATTTAAATGATAAATTTAGGGTAGCAGAGAAGTTGAAATACACTTCTATACTTATGGTGTCACCGAGGTCTGTAATAGCTTGTCTTCACCACTCTGTGCCTGGTAGTTTGCAAACGGAGTGGAGTTTGGTGGCAGCACATGGGGGCCAGTCCAGTCTTGTCACTCTTGGCTTAGAGTGGTGCCATCCTGCAAGCTCGATGTCAAAGACTGTGTTTCACTTCATGGCCTCTATCACTGGTGGTTATGGCCAATAAGAGGGAGGAAGTAACCATAACCCACAGATCACTGGGACAGAGATCAACTTGTTTACCCCAAAGGGCATCCACTGGGACCGTGTGTGAGATGTGACCTCTGCAGCTGCACCCAGTAGATACCACAGTCCTGTCCTGAGAGAGTAAGAGTTATGCCTGCTGTGATTACTGCATTGCCAGTGCCATGTGTTATCTCGTGGCCAGCCACTGTTATCTTGACCCAAATAAACATTAGCATCCAGTCGATTTGAACCAAGTTATCTCCCCCCCTGTTATTTAGTACTCACTCTGTGATCACATCTGCAACAATGAAGTGCACATGTGTTATCATAGAATCACAGAATGGTTTGAGTTGGATGGAACCTTAACAAGCTTACGATTCCAACCTCCCTGCCATGGGCAGGGACACCTCCCACTACAGGTGAACTGCACCATTTCCTTGAAGCTGCATATTCTAGGATTGAAAGGAGTTGAACTTGAAGGTCTACCTGCTCTGGAAAAACTGTTGGAGGGGAGGGAGGCACCTAGGAACTCACTTATTGATTTCATGTGAGCAGTTTGAACTCCAAATCCTGATTATTTTATTGATTTTTAGCTAGGGGTTTACTTGTGAATAAGGTAAGGGAGAAAGCTGATCTGATCTGAAGCTTCCTGATGGTCATCCCCAAGCATGTACATGAGCACAACTTCCTGTTGGGGCAACATTAGTAGCTGAAGTTAAGTCTGCTTTCTCTATTAGTTGAAAACTATTGCAAGTGGTATGAGTAAGAATTAAAATAGCTGATTGCTGTTTTGTTGTTTTACTGAAGGTAATTAAATGTTGATAGTATTGAAGATTTTTAAAGGTGCTGAAGAAGTCTCTCTTCATGTGAGAATCCCACTGACAACAGCATCTGATAAGTGGGTCATGAACGTCACTTTATCTTCACTTGCTAACCAGAGAATCTGTCAGGAATGAGTCATTGTGCCTAGATATTTTAGAGTCTGTGTTAACTCTTACGTTCTTTTGACTAATGCAGATGTATGTCAATGCACATTACAAAACTACTGCTTAAGTTAATTGTGGTTGTACAATGGGTAGGAGACCCTGGTCTCGGCAAAGCAACATAACTGAATTCCAGTCAGCCACTCTAGATATCTGTTTAATTTACTTGAAAGTGCTTCTACATGTATAAAGGCAGTAGAGATAACATTTATCATATAATGATAACATTTTATGTAATCTAATGTTAAGGATGTATAATTTTAAAATATAAGCTAAAAATACTCTTAAATGTTAGGAAAGGGGGTAAGATGGATGAAATTTAATTATTGGAACTGCTCCTGGTCAAGCACTTGAAAGCACATGCTTTCTGCTTGCCCAAGATAGATGGATTTAGCAGCTTTTTAAAAAATAGAAGACAGTAGTAGCTACCACTTAAAATGTGAGAGATATCATAGTGTGGTAAAGATTTTCTAGACCTTCTTTTCTGAAACTTGAATATAGGTAAAAATGTGACTGTAGTCTCCTTAAAAGAAAAAAAAAACAAACTACTTTCTTTTAATTCCCACTGTCTTTAGTATAAATTCAGCTGTACATGTGGAAGGTGGATGCCTAATATTTGCATCATGGAATAATCTCCCTGTTTTCAGTAGTACATGTGGCATTGTTAGCTAAACTGAAACTCATGAAATATAGACTCCTTAATTTCAGAAAGCAGCTAACTCAGATGTCTTAAACTTGGCTTCAAAGCTCCTGTACTGTTCTCTTTTTAAAATAATCATCTAGTCATAAAATTCATAACTTACTTTCTTTAAAAAAGAAGCTGCTCATGAATAGGTCTGGTTTTCTTGTCTCCTTAACTGTGTTTGAACTACTAATAATGCTTATATGTGGATTTCATTTGCAGTTTAGCATACCTGCTTGTTCTGTCTAGAAGGTGAGGCAGGATGTGCTTAGGGGACCTAGCCTGGGACTGTATGTCACATTCATAGAGTTGTGTATGAGCTGTAAAGCTGTGGTAATACTGCTACCTTTAGTACAACGAGACAGCTGCTCTGCACCTGCATACTTCATCATTTCCTGCTGCCTTCTACCATCTCTGCTTGAAGATAAAAAGTAAGTCTACTTTAGGGCATTCCTGCTGATCACTGTTACATGGCATTTTTTCCAAACTTGATCCAGCTGCCTTACTGTGGAGCTTACATGTTGGTTGAGAGCCTGATCCTCTTACACGCCTTTTTCAAAAAACTCTGTGTTCCTGTTTGGCTTGTGGCTGACAACTATGTCACACTATGGTGGCGTTTCTTTATAGGCTCAAGAGTGTAAAATTCAAGTCTTATGTGACCCCTTAAAAATTTCATAGACTTTTGGAGTCTAGAGTACAATCCAGAGTGCTGTATTGTAGTCTACAGTACACTGTGATGGACACTCATGTAGAGGAAGGGTCACATTTCGATCTCTTATATCTATTTCTGTAAGACTGAAGCTAACAGAATATCTTGTTTAATTTGTAAATTTCACCTTGCCCTCTTGCAGATAGTTTTTCAGATGCTTTGAAGTACTCTCTCATTCCATTGTTGCACAAAGTGAAGATATAAAATGCAGCACACAATTCAGATGTCTAGAACTATAGTTCTAGAAAAACTGCCTGAAAGTTGAATACTTCCATAAAATTGTTGAAGCAGCTGTGTCAGTGTGTTTGCAACCAAAGTTTGTACAGAGAATTTTAGTTTTCATGCATGTTCTCTACTTTCATTGCAGTACCATGGTAATAAATGCAAAGGATTCTGAGTTGGTCAGAGAAATAGAAAAAATGTCTAGAGTTGTACATGATATCATCAGACGGAGCATGTGTTGTTCACAGTGGTAACACTGGTCACAATTCAGTGTGGGCCATGTATATGCATACAGTCAGTGTAGTGTTAGGAGGGACTCTGCCCTATCGGATCTTTGGGTATGGAGCACTCAGTCTCCTGTGGTGCAGAGTCAGAGGAACAGCACTTGTCACAGTGCTGATTTATAGTCTGCCCAAACAGCTGAGGCTGTGACTTGAGAAGGATTTTCTCTTCTGAGGGGTAGGTGCCCTGTTTTAGCAGAGCACAGCTGAAACATTGATTTCTTAGAGATGGCTTTTACGCTTGCTGTGACTTGTATAGCAGTCTTTTGGTAATCAAGGGAAACCTGTTTGTGTCCTCAGTGGAAGCAATACAAAGTGAGTTACCTGACTGGCTACTTGAATTTGGAACACGTGACACTTGTTAACCTCTGTAGTGTTCCCTCCTTCTATCATAACATTTTAAATGTTAGTCTCTGGCAAGGGCAGAGCTGTTGGAAACCTTATGCCTTGTCAGTGCTAAGGCATATCTAAAACTCCTGACTTTGAAAGTGATCTCAGTTGAGCTTGGGCTGCCAGTTTCTTTCAAGTCTCTTGTCACTGTTGCTCTGAGCAGTGTTAGCTTTCTCTTCAGCGCTAAATCTTTTGCTTCCCTTATTGGAAGTCTAATTTTAGGGCATCTAAACTAACCTTACAGGAGGATGGGGAAAAAAATATGGTCATGCCTTAATCTGAGGCTCTTAATCTGGGGTTTCTTACTGCTTTGAAGATAAAATAGGGGGCCAAGTAGGTGGGTCATTTTCCTTTTTATGTCTCAGAGGAGGGGCATATCTATGGAGTGGCTTAGTGTTCAAAGTTACTTTCTCTACAGTGTAGAAAGTTCTAAGCATTCCCATGACAAAAAAAAAAAAAAAAAAAAAAAAAAAAATTTGAACAATGGAAGGGA